>LBNU01031181.1:83798-94264 GCA_014162995.1 Artemisia annua | reverse complement strand
GAGGAAAGTGAATCCGTAGATAGCACTAAATATAAAGGTATGATTGGAAGTCTGCTTTACCTAACGGCTAGTAGACCCGACATTATGTTTAGTGTTTGTCTATGTGCTCGTTTTCAAGAAGATCCTAAAGTAATTCATCTTGAAGCCGTTAAAAGGATCTTTAGATACATTAAGGGTACTACACACTTAGGATTATGGTACCCAAAGGAACGGGAGTAGACACCATAGTATATGCCGACTCGGATCATGCCGGTGACTATGTTGATAGAAAAAGTACAAGTGGTATTTGTACTTTTTTTGGACATTGTCTCACCTCATGGTTCTCTAAGAAACAAACGGCTCTCGCTATTTCAACAACGGAAGCCGAATACGTATCGGCCGGAAAGGCATGTCAACAAGCTCTTTGGATGAAACAAGCTCTTGTCGACTACGGAATTCAACTAAACAACATCTCCATTCTTTGCGACAACAAAGGAGCCATAGATCTTAGTAAAAATCCCGTCCAACATGCCCGAACTAAACATATCGAAATTCATCATCACTTTCTTCGTGACAACATCCAAAAAGGAAACATCTCAATCGAGAAAGTTTCTTCCGAAGACAACATAGCCGACATTCTCACAAAACCCCTTAAACGAGAACCATTTAATCTTCTTAGACTAGGCTTAGGACTCATGGAACCTACATTGTAGTTCTGAACATTAGACAAAATTCACAAAAATCAAAACAAATCAATAAATTTTTTCTCAGCAGACTCGGCGGAACCCTACGACAAAACGGACGGAACCCCCTATTTGGTTCCGCCATATCCGCCGACCTGCAGAAACTTTTTCTTAGTCTATATTAAACCAAACACCCATTATTTCATACCACCTCTTCCAAACTGCTACTATTCACTTCACCACTCATCCACACCTATGAAATTTTGGTCTTTCCTTCATACACATTGCTCACCAATCATCATTGTAAGTATTCTAAACATGATTACACTCCTGATCTGAGTTTAGGAATTCTATTTTTGCACAAAAACAAAAACTTGGGGTTATGCACTAATTTGAGTAATTCATGCAGAAAATTAGGTGTTTAACAAAACTAATCATATTCCCCATAGTTAGGAATTGCATTCTTATTAGCTATAAACATGTTTGCTAAAACACCCCATGTCAAATTTTTGCAAAAATCTCTCACAAATAGGACAAATATTTTTTCGTCTCACATTGTGAATACAAAATAAAAACGTTATGTTTAAAAACATCACTTGCATAATGTCTCTTGAATGCTAAAGGGAATACATAACTAATATGTATTTTCGGGTACATTCAAACGAAGTTACATTGAATTCGGAGCGTTTGGGTTATCTTTTGTTTTATAACAAAACTTGCATTATAAAACGTTTTAAGCATCAAAATGAGTCAAGATAACTGCACCTCCACATTGTTTTCATATAGACACACACTAGAACATCCACATTGCAATAGTCGCTAACTTAAGACTAAAATGTGAAATTTTATTTTTTTAGGAATCATCATGCCTCTCGTGACTCATTACGACCACAAGGACACCATTAAGTACCTACCCAAACATCACAAAACCAAAGGTCTTACCGAAGCCCAAATGAACATTTTCAAAGCCCTAGAAAAGCGTTATGTCCACGAGGGTAGAACCATTGACCCATCCTTCCTAGCCGGTACAAACATCCCCGCGGAACTTGCTACCATCAACTTTTGATTGTCTCTTAGAAATCGACGAGCCTATTTGTCCTAGGTTCATTTTAGAATTCTATGCATCCGTCACCCTTTCTACCAATGAGTATGGTCTCATGTCTATAAACTTCATGGCTAGTAGTCACCAATACTCCTTCACCCTCAATGAATTTGCTCAAATCCTAGGTGTCCCAAACCGTGGTACTTGCATCTACACCGACAAACATTCCCTCTCAACTCTTGACACACTTATGGACCGTATTCATCCCTATGATACACCTCTTGTGTCAAAAGATGAACTTCGTGACCACCTCTTCATTAGGACCTCCACCACTAGGAGAACACGAACCGGGAATGAGGTCAACAAGGACCCATATGGTATGGAACTCAATGAACTCAAGCCCCAATTCAAGAAATGGGAGGAACTCCTTAGAGCCAATGTCATTAGCACCATAGGAAACCGGGATCATATCAATGTTTGCCTTTGCTACATGCTCTACTCCTTGTCCATTAGGCAACCCTTCAACCTAGCCTACTACATGGCCAAAAGAATGGCCGACATTCCCGTGCAAGGCACAACGGCTATGCCATATGGAATGCTCTTGACCCGTCTCTTTAGGCACAGTGCTCTCATTCCTCCTACTCCTAGAGGTCTTCGCCTAAACTACTCTCTCATCCCACACACATTTGTCCCACTTAGTGATAAGAGAGTCTACAAAACCCAAGGGAAACGCCCTCATCCCCCTACTTCCTCATCATCATCTTCAATGAGCGAAGATGAGAGCTTACCCAACTCTAGGCTCCCACCTCTAGAATTCCTTTCACAACTTCCAACTATTCCTAATGAGTCGGCGGAGTTTAAGCAAACAAAGGGGATGTTCAAATGTCTTGGGAGGTTCCTTGGCAAGCTCAAGAAGAAGGTGGAT
Organism: Artemisia annua; assembly: GCA_014162995.1. Lineage (NCBI taxonomy): Eukaryota > Viridiplantae > Streptophyta > Magnoliopsida > Asterales > Asteraceae > Artemisia > Artemisia annua. The sequence continues at coordinate 91,635 of LBNU01031181.1, read as the reverse complement.
CGTCAATGAGAGCGTGTGGGAAGGAGTGTTTGGCACAACGTGTTATTTGAACAATTTGGTTGTTAAACAATTTGTGTTCTGGATTTATGTGTTTGTAGGGATATTTAACTATGTTTAGAACATGTATGAACTAACAATGATGCAGGACGACAACATTTGGCATGTTGTCAAATTTTCAAGATTATGAAAAATTTCACTAAGTATAGTGAAATTCGCTAGCCCCCGGTCAAAGTCCAATGGTATGAGTGTTTACATATCCATTTTTTGCATTTCCTAATCAGATATGTGATAAATTTTAATTTTTGGAGTTTTCGGAAAAATTGAAAATTGTCTCGACGGTCAAAAATGCTGACTCTCAACTTTTTGGGGTCTGGCGGATCCGGCGGAACCTTCAACAGGGTTCTGCCAGTCTAAAAATATGAGTAACCCAATTTTGGCCCAACGGATCAGACGGAACCCTCACAAGGGTTCCGCCCTTGATGTCGCAGGGTTCCGCCATTAGCCTGCAGATTTTTTCTTTACATTTTTAAAACTTCAACTTCCACACAACACCAAACCATCCTTTTTAGATAGAAACTCATTTCACATTAGTTGTTAAGCATACTAGGGTCACTCTCAGCCTCTAAAACACACAGGAAACCATTTCCCGCCAAAAGTCAAAATTTGCCATAACAAACTCAAGGAACCCTCATCCATAAGGGAAGGAACCCTCCCAAAGGTTCCTTGCAATCCGTGGAGCATATTCTTCCAACCAATTTGACATGACCACTAAGCATTTAGTGCAAATCTTTGTCTTNCTAGGGTCACTCTCAGCCTCTAAAACACACAGGAAACCATTTCCCGCCAAAAGTCAAAATTTGCCATAACAAACTCAAGGAACCCTCATCCATAAGGGAAGGAACCCTCCCAAAGGTTCCTTGCAATCCGTGGAGCATATTCTTCCAACCAATTTGACATGACCACTAAGCATTTAGTGCAAATCTTTGTCTTCTTACTCCACCACCTTCATTGGATTGACTTCCAATTGATTTGACAACATGCATAACTCACCCAAATCATTAGAAACCTTAACATTTGTATGGTAGAACATCAAATCCAAACACCCCTTCCAACATCTCTTCCACTCTATAAATTTGCCATCTTGCAACACTTCAAATCACACCATCACCATCAAAATCTCTAATCTTAAACTTCTAAACCACAACTAAGACAATGACAAAGTCAACAACAACCTCTCAACCATCCCGACCCATTCGGAGAACCGCACGTATAAGTGTAATACCATTTTGCTCTCACAACACAATCAACCTAAGTTCCTCATCTTTGGATGAATTCTCCTCACCCATCAAAAGTGAACACTTCCTAAACCTTGCAACTCCTACTCCATCACCCAAACAAACCAATGAGCTCATTACTCCACCACCAACACAAACACCCGTTGATCCAAGTCCACCACCCGCACCAACCCAACCATCCAAGTCTCCATCACCACCTACATTACCTAAACTTGAACCAATGGAGCTATTTGGGTCTCCACCATCATCACCACATCTGTTTGTAGAAGGATTAGAGGATCTTCCACCAAGATCCACCAATCCACCTCCTTTACACTCGTTTGATTATCTTGAACGAGTAACAAATGAAAAACAAAGGCCATTGTTTGAGCCCAATGTGCCTTTTGATCAAAATCCACCACCACAACAAGCCTTCAACCAACCAAAACCATTGTTGTTTCACCCACTCTTCAAAGACATTCATGGTCCTCTATATGAAGAACCACACTTTGAACTCCATGATCATCCAACTCAACCAAACCACCAATCCCATTCCTTTGAGTCCATCTTTCCCTCTTATGAGGAAATTGAGAGGATGGTAGAAAATCACCTTCATCAAGCAATGGAAATCCAAACCACCTTGCTTGACTCAATTCCAAACCCATCTTCCACAGTTCCACTCAAGCAACCAACAACAACCCACCACCACCACCATCATCAAATGACCCATTACCACCCACTCCTCATCATGGTTGCTCACAATGTGAGCATATGGTCAAAATGGGTGAAAGCATCAAGAGGTTGCTTCACCAAGCCCATGATGAAACCCGCTTTGCTCTAAAACACATTCTTGAGCGTTTGGATGCTCTTTCTCACCCAAACCAATCCTAAAGCATGAATGGAGGCATTTTTCCCCGCTTAAGAAAATGTAGGGAAACTTACATTTATAGTAGTTGGATTTTTATTTTCTTAGTTATTTTTCTCTTTTCCTTTTAATTCTTTTTAGTAGGATAGAATTTTTCATTTCTTGTCTTTGACTTTTGAAAAGTCAAATTTTACTTGGAATGACATCTTTTCTACTATTTTATTTGAATTGTTGGTTGATTCTATATGAGTTGTGATTGTGCTTGATTATAATCTCATATCATGCTATGGCTAGACGTTTTATCATGTGTCATCACCGCCAACTAACTCTTTTGTTGTAGTCTCAAAATCCATGTTTCCAAACTTGGCACTCCTTTTAGGGGGAGTATTGTCCAAGGGGGAGCACTTGCATCATTCTGCTTCGCAACTCTTCTTTTTGTTTCGACAAAAAGGGGGAGAAAGTACATCTAAATTTTTAAACTTAAAATGATTTTCATCAATTAAGTAAAACAAGTTTAAATAGAAAACTTTTAAAGACTTAACACTAAAATTAGTGATTTACTTACAAACAAAGTTTATGTTTTGTCATCAACAAAAAGGGGGAGATTGTTAATACAAATATCGCCTAAAAACGTTATTTATATTTTACGATCTTTGCTAAGTTTTGTTAACGACAAAGTGTAAACTTTAGTTTTAAGTAAAACATGATTATAGTTTAAGTCTTGCATAACTAGACTTCATTTGCTACATTTACATTTTACATTTCATAGTAGACATAACACTTTCATATTTCTTAATAAAGAAAGTGTTACATCACATCATGTGCATTTATGGAAAGATTGTGTGTTTGAGTTTCCATAAGACCTCTTACACATTTTGGAAGGATTCCAAGTTAATTCAATGTGTGTTTGACTAGAAATAACTTGATGTGACCTTGCCAGATATGGAAAGATTTCTTGTAAGGTTTGACTGTCAGACCTGGCGGAACCCTGGGGATACAAGGGCGAAACCCTTGTTTTGGTTCTGCCGGTTCCGCCAGAGGTCTGGTTGGTTTGGGTATAAATACCAAGTTACTTGCAAGAAAATCTCTATCACTTCTCATTACATGTTTACACATACATCATTCATCTTACCCATTAACATTTTCATTTTATGTGAAGCTCTCTTGTAGCAAAGAAGTTCACAAGTTCATATCAAAGTTACAAGTATTCAACACAACGTTGCAAGACTTGTTAGCTTAGCATTGCATAGACTTCGTGTAGTTTATACTTTATTTGATTGTGTATATTCAAATTGTGATCGGTTAGTATTTTAGGCCTTAAAATACATAGTGTGACGGGAGTGGTTGTACCCTTGTAAAAGAACTCGACATCTAGCTTTGTGTCGGAAATCTTGTGTAAGCGACGTGTAAGGTTTTCTCCGCCGGTGGAAGGAGCTTGTTGACTAGTGAAAGAAACTCTCGAGTTGGATACTCGGGGCGTGGAGTAGGGCAAGGAAAAAGAGTCCTTGTAGCTGAACCACGATAAACACTCGTGTTGTGGTTTGATCGTTTCTTTCTTTATCTTTGTATATTACATATTGTCTTTAGTTTAGATCTTTGATTACAAGTAAAGTTTCAAAAGATAATTAAACGAAAAACCGGTAAACTATTCAACCCCCCTTCTAGTTTTCCACAAGCAGGTTGTTTGATCGTGTGTGAAATGTATGTTGGATGCAATGCACCGGATACTGTTAAGATGTTAGGAGAACAAGCTATACACGACGAAACAAGAATAGATGGCTCTTTTAATTATGTCTATAGGTATGTGGCTCTAACTATGTTTGTCTTCAACATTATTCTTTTACACACAACACTTAATTTGGATTTTCTTAGAATTAAAACAGTGAAAATCTTAGTGGACTTTTGTATTGCGATGCCTTTTACTTTTATAATTTCAAACATTTGAATAAAATTTCACAGCTACTTTTATTTTGATATTTTTGCAGTGAAAATTTTCTACATCGTGACAAAAGTTTAGTGCCCAAGAACCAATCAGCATGGATTTGGGGGTAACCCGAACTAGGGGTGTTCAGTATTTGGTTTGACACAGAACAAACCAATATATACATCGGACCAAAACCGAATAAAACCGGACCAAAATTTTTAATTGGTGTATGGTTTGGTTTAAAACCAAACCGAAGTATTTAATTGGTGTTTGGTTTGGTTTTGGGTTTGACAAATACATAACCAAACCAAACCGAAAAAACCGAATATATATCTATCTACACAAAAATGTTTAATTTGTATATATACTCCTAACAAAAAATCCTAAAAATTTAAAATATCTTATAAACTAACCACTCCTTAAATCAAGGATGCTTGAAGATGGAATATTCAAGCATAAGACTTTTGTAGACCTTTGTTGAAGAACATTTTATCTTATTTTGCTTTCATTTATTTCCGTTAAGTTATGAAACCTTTTAGTTTCTTAAACTTTTGTTTTGTTGATTTACTTAAACACTTTATGAGACCTTTTGATTTGGTAATTTTATTTGAACTTTTAGGTTTTTATTTGTGACATTTAGAAGTTTACTTGAATTTGGTTTTCTTGGTTTTAACCGAAACCAAACCGAATTCTAAATTGGTGTGTGGTTTGGTTTTATCCATTTTATAATTGGTTTGGTTTGGTTTTGGATTTATCTTTTGGAATTCTCAAACCGATTAACCTGAACCGTACAACCCATAAAACGAAAAACCGAACCGATGAACACCCCTAATCCGAACTCCCAGATCACACTTCCATTTCGGTTGTCAGAAGACGATGTAAATTATTTAGCCTCCAAGTTCAGACGCACGGGGTTCACTGGTGGACTGAATTACTATCGAGCTATGGATCTGTAAGTTTCTTTTCCAATTCTATGCGTATACTTGGTGTTAGGCATGAAAACATAGATGTGGCAGTTTTGGATCTGTCAATTGAGTTGTGCGTTATATCAAACGAGCCAAATAAAAGAATTAGGTAAAACCACTTTCATAATTTAGTTGATCAAGTCTCCTATCATTTTTTTTGTACCCGTTGAATGATTGCTAAAAGTGACCTAAGCAAAGTTTCACGGGTTAAACCATGCAAAAAAAAAACAGTTGCTTAAACCGCCAGAAAGTTTAAAGTTTAATGTTTTTACAATTATTCATTCAAGTTTTAATGCTTACAAAGTTACAATCTTATAAGTATTGTAATGTTATCATTTAATGATCATAATGAACAACCCATTTCAACCAGTCCACCCCATTTCTACCCGTTAAAAAAAAACCGATTTCAACCCAACATTTTTTGGCTTGTACCCACCTCGCCCAACGTGCCACCTATACTACAACTCAATATTGACGAGAGTATTTGTTTCATGAGACCATGTTAATCGATAGTTTTCTATGTGCAATTGCTGTAGAAACTGGGAATTGACTGCTTCATGGATGGGTGAGAAAATAAAGGTGCAAGTTAAGTTTATTGTTGGAGATCTGGACTTGACTTATAATACACCCGGTGTGAAGGACTTTATACACAAAGGAGGATTCAGTAAACATGTTCCGTTCTTGCAAGAACTTATGTTCATGGAAAGCGTTGCTCATTAAGTCATTATATTTACCAAGAAAGGCCTTGATAACTTAATGAATATATCTATGATTTCATTAAGAAGTTTTAAGAACACCCTTTTGGTATAAGGAATGAAATTTATGCCTTTTTGTTATGTATTAAGTTACCTCTCACAATATATTATGACAATATATGCATTTCATTAGATTGATTGTTTGTATTTAATTTCAATACGCCAAAATGTTCATGATGTTTCTTTACATGAACCCATTTATTTCCCAAAACCTACTATATTCAACTATGTAAGTACTTAAATTACAATTCAAAAAATAATTCACATGAAATTAGCTCGCCCGTTTTTATGAGTTTGCATATCTATGTTTTAATTTTTAAAATGATAATATGCAATTATACAATTTTGAAACGATATGTTTATCATTAACAAAATAAATTTATAACTTTTTTTGGGTAAAAGGTTAACGACCTGGTAAATATATTACTCCAAAAAGCATTTAAGTACAATGGATATGGGTAAATCCCATATCTCAGCCCGTTACATAGGCGAAAAGCTTACATAACAAGATACTTCCTATTTTTAGACAAGAAAACAAACCACTACTCAAATGATAACATAAGATATATCAAAATAAGACTACTTTCTAAGACCTTGAAGCTTTGTTCCGTACATGGCATTAAAAGCATCCAATTTCCCTGGAAGATCATAAACCTGCTTTGCATAGTCATCGTAGTCATAGTCATCATAATCCTCTTCATACTCTTATCCACCACCGAATAGATTAGCAGATTCATCAAATGTGTTAAGAACCACCTCATCTTCAGAATCAGAAACCACAATCTCTCCCACCTTAGAAAAAGGGTTAACCCTCTTAGTAGAAGAGATGGGCGGAGTAGAAGAATCACTAATTTTAGGAGCCACAACCGACTCCTTCTCTTTCAAATCACTCACAAGGGGTTCTTGTGATGCATTACATGTCTTAGTAGACTCATCCTTATTAACTTCCATTGTACGACCAGAATCCACATCCTTGTTGGTGTCATTAGTAGGAATACCAAAAGCATCTGTATATTAAGAGCATCAAACTGGTTAGATGTAGAAATCTTCGTTCCACTCGAACTAGCCACATCCGAAGTCTTCTTCTTAGTGCCATCCACTTTCTTAGGTTTAGGAGGAGTCTTTTTGGGTTGATACTGAAATTGCTTACCCACAACAGGTTTAGTAAACCCTCCTTGACCCATAGTTGTAGAACCACCTTGCATTCCTTTCTTATTGTTATTGACCGTCTTGAAACCATCATTAACAAGCTTAGTAGGCTGAACAGAAGGTAGAACAACTTTAGGACAATCAATCAGATTATGACCAAAGATCTTACACTTATCAGAACGAGGTGGTTTCCACTCGTATTCAACCCGTATCTTCTCCGTAGTCGAATCCAAACCATCAAGTAAAGGTATCTCAACAGTGAGGATATCCCGAAGCACCTGATCCGACTTCACTTCAATCATGCATCTAGCAAAACTACTACGGCCCCATGATTCCTTGCACATTTGACTATTTATATGATTCCTTGCACATTTGACTGGTCTCAGAACCAACAGGTATTGTCACACAAGCTAGCCACTTGTGAATGGCTAACCGTAACAAATAAACCCTGAAAGCTTAAGACCAGATGCAATGTAATCCTGGAGAGTACAGTGTTTCCCCGGGTCGTTAAAGTCCCAACGAGGTTGAAATTGTATTTGGAAAAACGTTTATGGGAAGAGTGAATTTGAATGGTAACCAGAATAAGAATTGGATTGATTTTTACACTACTGATTGCTTGGAATTGAAAATGAAAATTCACAACAACAGATATAACAAATATGTAACATAAAATATAATTAAGCAAAGTACAGGGACTAAAAGTGACAACTTCTAAACTACAGGGGCTAAAAATGACAAGTTTCAAACTTCAAGGGTGTAAAATGAAAATTTTGAAACTTATAATTTAAAGAAAATTAAAATAAAAAAAAGAAAATATTTTATTAATATTATACTAATTTAATATTAACTATTTAATATAAATTATTTTAATTTACTTAAAAACTATTTATATTAATCCTAAAAAG
>LBNU01031181.1:19601-78459 GCA_014162995.1 Artemisia annua | reverse complement strand
AGTGGTGTGGTGGTGAACGGGGAAAGGAGGGAAAAGGGGGGTTCTGGGTTTTTTATAAAACAAGGGAGTTGGCTTGTTGAGGTTTGGGCAAACAAAAGAAATTGGGTTGTGGACCTGGATTGGGGTGGGGTTTTGTGTATAGTTTTTTTGGATTTTAAAGGGTTTATGATAATAAGAGTCCGTTTGGCTTTGAATTTCCACAAGGACTAAAATTGTAATTTTCCTGATTTATTGAGGGTTGGGTTTTGGTGACTTTTTCCAAGTTATCATAAGGACCAATCTTGCCAATCTTTAAATATCAGAAGGACCTTTGTTGATTTTTCCACTTTTGAAAGTCCAGGGACCATTTCTGCCATTTTGTGAAACTTCAGGGACCAAACTTGTAATTTTCCAAAATTTTACCATTAAGGACCAATTGTGTCATTTATGAATAGTACAAGGTTTATTTTTGATTATTTTCACTTTTTTATTCACCAAGGACTCATTTTTGGACATTTTTCAAACTTGGGGGACCAAAGTTGTAAATTTGTGATTTTTGATATTCAAAGGGTTTGTTTTTGACAACTTATGAATCCCAAGAGACCTTTTATGATATTTTGCATATCTTTGAAATATCCAGGGACTATTTTTTGACAATTTGTGAAAGTTGAGGGACTGAAACTGCCGCCAATTGTGCAAACTTTGTTCGTTTTTCATTTGTTTTCAAACATTTTGCATCTAGAACACATAAAACACACTTTTGGAATATTTTTACTATTTTGATGCATTATTTGGTGTTTTTGGATGTTTTGGCAGTTCAGATGATAGAAAAATGATGAGTATTTACACACTCATCATATAAGCATCTAACCTTTTGGGCGTACCAATCAATGTGGCAAGAAGACTAAAACCATCATCAGAAAACATAGAAAGATGAACATCATGGAATTTAACCCACACCGGGATGTTGGTCAAATCCTCTTTAAGCAAGTTGGTGTTCAATGTCCATGGTTTAAGAATAATAGGTACATTTTTAATTAACCAAGGACCGTTTTCAAGAACATCATCAACACCTTTCTTTGAGTTAAACTTAAAGAAAAAGAACCCCTTTGCATTCATCATTACCTTCTGTATACCAAACTTAGCCCACGCATTGCGTACATAGTAATCGACAACAGGAAAAGCAAGTCGTTGGCCAAGGAAGTACCCATACAGAGTATTCTCAAACCTAGTGTTCACCTCTTCAACCACTTTTTTAGGTACAGAAAGATCCACACCATTTGATTTCTTGCTACACTCCAGCCTATGAAAGTTAGACATGTATTTCTTAGGTTCATTAGAAGTAACACCAGCATACGATGTAGAAGGTTGTTTCAAAGCATCCACACCAACCTTCTCAATACCAACAACCCCATGTGCATTCGTATCAACCTTATCAGAACTATGAGACTTGTTAGAAGCCCCATGTGGACCATTCGGATCATTAACTAAAGGATCAAGTGAAACCGGCTTCATTTGATTATTCTTGTCCACAATAGCAGATAATTCAATATCTCCATCATCAACACTCCACTCAATAATAATAGGACCAGACGATGCAAGTATAGGCTTATTAGAACTAGGATTAACATCCTTAGGCTTCTTATGTTTCCTCATAGTCACCTTCGACAAATCAACAGTAGCATTCAATTCTTCAATATTCACATTAACAGGTTGTGTTAATGTATTATTCTCCTCTCCCAACTTTGACATCAAATCAAAACAAACCAAAACCACTTTAAACAACAGATCGTAACACCAGAAAACAGTAGAACAAGCAAACAGATCGCAAACTAAGCTAAACTCTAGTTAAGAAACTAGGGTTTTGAAGCCATAAACGCACAATGATTATCCCATGGTAATAATGGTGATCGAATCAGTTTAATGATAATAATAATGAATTATAGATCAAAACTAACCAACACAAAGAAAAACCCTAACTAGCGATTTGGAAAAAACCCTAAAACTAAAAAAATCGATCAAGAAACAGACCTTAGACAAGATAAGATTAAAAATCAGATTACACAGAAGACATAACCCAAAATTGAATCAAACTTGTGAAGGAATAATTGAGGATCGATCAAATTGAAAGAGAGGGTTTAGGGTTTCGTTTTTCTCCACAAATCGCCAAAAGGGGGAGAGTTTGAAATAGTGACGTCTTGAATTACCTTTTCCTAAAATACAAAATATTATTCATTTTATTAATTAGGGGTTTATCTTTAAACTTAAATGTATGACTTAATAAGTAATAATATTATTAAATTTACATGACGCTAGCCCGTCCATCGGACGAGTCATGCGACTAGTACAAAATATATTCATATTCTCTCACTCTTACAGAAACTTCACTAAATACATATCTTATACGTGGCTAGAGAAAATATATCAAGAAATAGACTCATGTTTCGGGTAACCTAAACATAAAAACCTCACCCATTTTATCGTTTATTATTGCATTTTAATTTATTTATTTATTATTTTTTTTTTTAATGTGTAACTTATTTAAATAGAAATTTTTGTATGGCTTTTTTTAAAATAAAATCTTTTGCAAGAAAAATAAAATGAATAAAGTACCTAAATATCATGCGTAGACATTTGTCTAATAAGAACAAAATGTAATGAAGACATGTAAGTCATGTGACATTGTGACAAAACATATGTCAAATGGTGAATCGATGAAACATGCCTTCATTTCTATAAGCCCTTTTCTCTATCATTACATGGTTAGTTATATACCACAAGTTATCGACGAAAGAAAAATCAACTGAAAATATATTTGTGACATCATCATACTTATTATTTAAAAACCTGGTTGTGTTTATGAAATTAATCCATCATTTTACTTGTAATATTTAAATGCATGACAAAACAAATTGAATACATACATTAAAAAAAAAAAAAAAAAAAAAAAAAAAAAAAAAAAATCTTCTTTTTTCTTTAAGAAAGACAACATATTATTGAAAATTTCGGAAATCAAAATACAATACAACACGTCCCACCTCAATTAAACAAGATAACTAAAAGAGAATGAAACCCAAAAGAAAAGATCATAACGTACAAAAATGACTTAACAGTAAACAAAAATTTATAAGTTCTAGTAGTTTGCTTCTTAATAGAGATTATTTTTAACAAGTTCTATAGCTTGCGTCTTCATGACATGATTCATGCATACCAAAATGTCGTTCTTTTTACAAGATTATAAACATGCTCTATTAGTATTACGTTTATTATCATAACTAGAGCTACACTCCAATGTGCAACGTGCAGGCCTTGGACAAATAACCTTAAAGGTTTAAGGCATTCCACCTCGTGTGTTTTTTTTTTTTTTTTTTTTTTTTTTTTTTTTTTTTTTTTTAACTATGCTTGAAATACAATTTTGCTAACAAAAAAGAGCTTGAATCAGGACATAACTACCATCTTCTGGAAAAGCAATCTGAAAACATTAAAATCGTTGTGGATGGATCAAGTCAAACATCTTTTGGAAGAATTTCCACTAACTACCAACCCACTTAAGCGAATTGAGACAATTAACAAGATTTAAATCTCTATAGTATATCAACCGTTTGACAGCAATCACAAGATTGATCAAACAAAAACACTAAGACTAATTATGCAACCAACTGTATAGCAGCAATAATATGCGACGTGAAACAAACTTCAAGCCTGACATTTCAAAGGTGACAAGCAACCCAAAAGAGACCGCGCTTGGTGTACCAAACGTTGTTATCAAACATCCAAAGCATTACAACACCTTTGTTCCCAAACTACAGCTAAAACAATCATTGAAAGTACTATTAAGAGTTGACATGGATGTAACCTACATGTTAGTTGTAACCCTGACAAATCAAAATATAACTATTGATTGGTATTGCTAATTCTTGTAACTAATTTTTTATCTGACAGAGTAAGACACTATGCTATATCATGGTAGCCGTGAGAAAAGAGAAATAATGTAACTATGTGGAACACAACGAATTCACTAGTCATATTTTTAGGCATATAGTATGAGAATCACTTTCCTTCGCCTTACTCAATTCGGCTAGTGATAACTCAGTATAAACTAGACTTTAGTTTACATTGGTTATTTATCAATAAAAAAATTTGGTATACGACTCTTCATTATTAGACGATTATTTTCTCATGATTCTCATTAAACATAATAATTAATATATAGTTACAAAAAGATTGTTTTAGAATTAAACTTAATGGACTAGGCTTACAAATAATACAAATGGGCATATAAACAATATCGACTAACATTCATTCTATTGTCTACCTTACGTGAAATTCAAGTAATGAATGACATCATTCACAAAACAACTTGCATTTTAAACGTGCTATCTTCATATTAGATTTTGAGTGGCAAGTTTTATAGTTCTAAGTTTAGCTTCAGATAATTCAAATTGAAATCTCTTTATTAGTTTACAACATATGTATACTCGATATTGAAATGTGCCTTAGAAAATGGCGTGGGGTGACATGTGACGGCGATATAAGGTGTGTCGAGGTTATGCAAAGAAATGTTATGCTCTCGGATCCAAAATATACCACAAATATATCTCACATATTCTAAGTGTGACTATAACCCGCAACCATTTTTTGTTGAGGAGCTTTTTTATTATCTTTTTATATTATAAATACTTTAAATAACAAAAAACTTTCAAATCTATTAATGGCTTATCTGTTTTGTCACAAACTATATTAGCGAATATTATCAATATTGGGTATTATTGCATGCCATATAGTAATATTTTATTTACAAATAAGATAATTGTTTCTTCTCCAATTTAATATAATCTACTATGACTAATTCACCTTGTTACCTTTTCATGCCCACGAATTATATCATTCTAGATTTTCAAATATTTTTTGCATAAAATGATTGCTCGTGACAAATGGAACCCATATCTTCAAAAATAGTCATCATAAGTCATAACATACTTATCTTGCTATTGTTAAAGTCCATAAACCTAATCATGTTACATTTTAATACCATTATGTACAATCTTTAAACTACAAAATGACCAATATCTAATCTTAGTTGTGGAAAAAAAAAAAAATCTCATAACATTCCTAAGACTTTTAAAAGCAATAAAGTAGCATTGTTCCCTACACCTTTTGACTTCATCTCAATCTCACTTTTATGTAAGACATGCGAAGCTTAAATATACTCATTTCTATTAGAATGTTTCGTCCATTATATAATAAGACACAACTCAAAACATCATCTACTCATTCTAAGCAAACAAAGAAGACAACAATGGAATCTCACCCTCATGTTCTTCTTGTTATCTTCTTTTTCATGTTACAGTCAACTTACTCACAACAAACATCTTTCATATCTTGCTTACAAGCCAAAATAGGTCCATTAACTAACATACTACATTCTCCTACAACTCCATCATACATACCAACTTTACAAGAATACATAAAAAATAGCCGTTTTAACAAAACCACGACCCCGAAACCAAACTACATTGTTACTCCAAGCAAGTTCGCTCATGTTGAAGCCATTGTCATTTGTGCCAATGCTAGCAACATTCAAACCAAGATAAGGAGTGGTGGCCATGACTATGAAGGTATATCCTACACTTCTATAGAACCTAATTTTATACTTTTAGATATGTTCAACATTAGAAACATATCAATTAATGTTCGGGCCAGATTAGCTTACGTGCAAGCTGGGGCCCAAATAGGTGAGCTTTATTATAACATTTGGAAAGCTAGCAATAAGCTTGCTTTCCCAGGCGGGGTGTGTCCCACTATGGGGATTGGGGGACACATTAGTGGTGGTGGATATGGGGCCATGTTACGAAAATATGGGTTGTCGGTAGATAATGTGGTCGATGCTGAGATGGTTGATGTGAAAGGGAGGATTTTGGATCGTAAAAGTATGGGGGAGGATCTTTTTTGGGCTATTCGAGGGGGTGGTGGTGCTAGTTTTGGAGTTATATTATCGTATACTGTTAAATTAGTTGATGTCCCGGAAATAGTAACAGTTTTTCGTGTTGAAAAGGTTTTAGAAGAAAATGCAACCGATATAGTTAATCGTTGGCAATACGTTGCCCCGGTTATTGATAATCGTCTATTTATTAGGCTACTTATTCAACCAGTAACAATTAAACCATATGGAAAGATGATCAGGGCTAGCTTTATAGCAATGTTTCTTGGAAATAGTCAAGAACTTTTAGGTGTTACTAATAAGGAATTTCCCGAATTGGGTGTGAATAAAAATGACGTTCGTGAAATGAGTTGGATTGATTCGGTGCTATATTTGGCTAACTTTGATAATAAGACTAAACCCGAGATCCTTCTTAATAGACACTCTGACACGGTAGGTTTTCTTAAAAGAAAGTCGGACTATTTCCAAACTCCAGTTCCAAAACCGAGTTTAGCTTTGATATTTAAAAAGATGATGGAGTTGGGAAAAGTTGGGTTCGTTTGGAACCCATATGGCGGAATCATGGCTCAAATTCCCTCCTCAGCAACTCCATTCCCTCACCGGGCTGGATTTTTGTGGAAAATGCAATACGCGGTTAACTGGAAAGATGCAGAAATGGAAAAAGACTATTTGAATCAGATGCGAAGTTTGTATGATTTCATGACACCATATGCATCATACTCTCCTAGAGGCGCATTTCTCAACTATCGGGATATTGACATTGGTGTTAATCATAATGGTGCAAATAGCTATGATGAAGGCAAAGTTTATGGTGAAAAATACTTCTTGGGTAATTTTGACAGGCTCGTGCAAATTAAGACCGTAGTTGATCCACAAAATTTCTTTCGTAACGAACAAAGTATTCCAACTTCTCCAGCAAGATGAGTGCTATATTAACTGTTATTCCTTTTAACTGTATATTAGTTTTCACTATTTTAAATTTTGTGAAAGTCGTGCTTAAAACAGGATTTGATGGAATTATGAAAGGGAAAGAATACAAGTTTTGGCTTATATAGCTTGTGTTCTTTTCTCATATTTAACAGATAAATGTGATTAGATTTAAGATTTCTACACTGTAGATCAATGTTTTTATTCTGGGGCTTCCACCAACCCAACCCAACCCAAAGTCGACCTTGTGTTGATAGTTTAAAATTAAGTTAAACTAGATTTCTTGAAATTTAAAAATAATTTTATCCAAACAGCACAACAAGCTAGTTGTTGATTATGAAAGATTACTATCGAATTATAGTCATTTTCCATCTTGTATTAAAGATAACATGTGTGGCAGGAAAACAACCCCACAAACATATCTTCAATCACTTTGTTAACAATATCATACGTTGATTTTAATCATTTCATTAATCTTCTTTCCACTAAATGGATATGATTCAAAATCAAATCTGATAAATATGTTTAAAAATATATGTCAAGAAACTAAAATATGAAATTTGGTTTCACATAGGTTGTTAGTGGTAGTTGAAAAGTTCTTGGTAAAGGATTTTTTAAGTAACTTCGTAAACTCTTGAGCAACTTCATGGAATTAATTAACAAGTGATAATTTATTTTTAGGAATATATTGCATTATAAAAACAAATTTGTAAGTTGACAATAAAATTTGTCTCTGATATTCAACTCTAAAATATCAAGTTTTGACCATTTCAATAGAAGTGTTAAATTCACACTTTTAATATAAGTTATCGCTACTTAATTTGACATGTAACGAAAGATAACTCATGTACCATAACTCGTCATCTTTACTCGTTATATTATAGTCACGAAGCAAAAAAAAAAAAAAAAAAAAAAAAAAAAAAAAAAAAAAAAAAAAAAAAAAAAAAAAAAAAAAAAGTAGTCAAGAATGCACGGCGAAGACAGGTACGAGTCGGCTGCCAACACAAACCCACTCATCCAATATCTATGACAATGTGACACATCATTGTGAATGCTTTAATTTACCCATGCATCCTTTCAACCATTACCAATCGACTATGGAATAACGAATAAGAATGACCCAGAAAGCAACAACTTTAATGGTATTTGTATGGATAAAATATACCATTCGCTTTTAATATCTTTATTTTTATGTTTTTGTTATTTATTTAAATATTAACGTAAGCTAACAACATTACAACACATCCACAACTTTGAACTTCTAGAAAACCTGTACAAATGATAGCTCGCTGCCATATTAGCGAAGTTTCGCTTCATAGAACCTACCGTATACAATTGACAAATGTAATATGTGATACAAAACAGAAACAAACCTAGAACAGGTCATTCTCTTGTAAGGTTTGCCTTACAAAAGAAATGCGGATAAGACAGCACAACCATAAATGAGATTTTGATATTTTAGTATCATTTGCTGATATATTAACATTCACCCATACGAAACTACATGAAAACATACAAAATGACACATGGTTTAGTGCCCTCTTGATCTTTGAAAACGTTCATGATTCTGAGATGTATATAGCCTGAATCTGACTGCTAAGTCTACGAGCATCTTCTGCCTGTGGATCTACCTGCACAAACCAACATTTAGTTATAAATTTCAAAGTCGATCAAAGATGTAACATTCCTCTCGTGAGCAACAATCCTTGTAACAGCAGATAAGGTAAAAACTCTTCTGTTTTGGATTCGAAATTACATCAAGTCCCGGACATACTCTCTTTGCAAAATGGAATCCAACAAAGAATAGTAGAGAGATTAAAACAAACCTGCGCAGGTTTGAAAGTTAAACTTGAAGTCAGTCCGGTCGTACTCTCACCACTTGGATACTTGTAATCAATCTTGAACCTAATGGTTGAAAATCAAGCATAACAAATACAGTAAGTAGCACATAACTGAACTAGTATATAGTTTAATCGTCTAAAAAACTGATAAAACAGCTCGAGATATAATGAAGTACTGAGATCAAAATTTAAAAACCATACGTCCTGTCAATTACGGCAATTTGCTTGATCCTAGCAACTGTTAAGGGCAACTTCCGTTCGCTCACCTGGGCAAGCTGTCGATGTCCTTCTCCTCCTGGTCCAGGCGCTATAATCAAAAGTAAGAAATTATTAGAGCTTAAGGAAAAGGTTTTATATCTTATGGCAGCTGATACTGATTTTAATGATCACGTTTTAAACACTAGATATGCAATAATGAAACCATTATCGAATGAACAAGCTACCTTGGAACCGGAATTTTTTAGCTAGTTTCCGCATGGCCTTGATATACCTCATCCGGTATTCGACATAAGTTAAAACTTTCTTTTTTGATGCATCGAGCAGAATGGCTCGATCACACGCCTCGATGGTCTTCTCAAGGACATCCTCTGGAAGGAGGAGTCTGAGACTGGTAGGGGAAAAAGAAAGAGCCATGATGTTGATGGTATCCGATGGCAGTATTCCCTCAAGATCCACAAGGGTTAAGTCTACTTCATTCCCTATTTTTTTTAACCACACGTGCATAATCGATTGGGTGGTGAACAAGAGACGCGAGTTGAGGAAATTTGAGGCAGTATTTTGATACGAATCAACTAGCACAAGCTATAGATAACAAAGTAAATAAGAAGAATACTAATATTAAAGTTCCTGCTAATATGAGATGCAGGTCTCTCCTTGGTCCAAAGACTTCACAAAACTCTTGATAACCCTAACATCGATGATCTATAACTATTTAAACTAATGTATGACTTGCTGACCAAGAATATAAAATAAGGAAATATAAATAAACTAATTACTCTTCAACCCTCGTGTGATAATTAACTGCCGAATGGCCCTTGCTGTTTGGATTGTCTTTTATACCACTTCCCCCATCTTCCTAGAGTCGTATCAGTGCCCCCTCCCCAAAAAACCACCTTGTCCTCAAGGTGAAAGTCTGGAAATTGCTGTTGCACATGATCAAACAATTCCCAAGTAGCTTCATAACCAGGCAAATTTTTCCAACGAATAAGCATTTCTTGATTGCCTGCTGAATTACGAACTCCCATAACTTCTTCTGGCTGCAATAAAACCTCCATATCTTCGGTCAACCCTTCTGGTAGCACTAGTTCAACCTCTTGTTCTCCAATTGCTTTCTTTAACTGCGAAACATGGAAAATTGGATGTATAGCTGCTGATTCACGAAGCTTAAGTTTGTATGCCACAGATCCAATTTTTTCCAAGACTTCATAGGGACCGAAGTACTTAGGTGCTAACTTCTCATTTCTGCGTCTTGCCACTGTTCGTTGTCTGTATGGTCTGAGTTTCAAGTAAACACGATCACCAACCTTAAATTGAACGTCCCTTCTAGCACCATCTGCCTTGTTTTTCATGAGTTGTTGCGACTTAGCTAGACGCACTTTTAACTCCTGAATTATTCCATCTCTGTCCTGTAAATAGTGATCGACCTCAAACGTTAGAGAAGAACCTTGTCCATAAGATACTATACGTGGCGGGTCTCTACCATACAAAACTTTAAAAGGTGTATTTTTAATTGATGAATGGTATGATGTATTGTACCAATATTCTGCCCATGATAGCCACTTTGCCCACTGTTTTGGACTGCCCGAGCCGAAGCATCTCAAATAAGCTTCTAAACTTCGATTAACGACTTCCGTTTGACCGTCAGTTTGAGGATGATAAGCCGTACTTCGTTTCAAATAGGTTCCTTGATGTTTGAATAATTCTCGCCAAAAGTTACTAAGAATACTTTGTCTCTATCTGTAATAATAGATTTTGGCATGCCATGCAATCGAATCACCTCACGTAAAAAAGCTGCAGCTACAATCACTGCAGTATATGGATGCCGCAAAGGAATGAAATGCGCATATTTGCTAAGACGATCAACAACCACAAAAATAGCAGTATACCCCTCCGAACGTGGTAACCCGTCAATAAAATCCATGGTTATGTCATCCCAAACTTTTTCCAGCAATTCTAATGGATGTAACAATCCACTTGGCAACATAGTAGAATACTTATGTCGTTGACAATTTCACACTCAGAAACCATTTTAGCCACATCCTTTTTCATTCCTACCCAATACAGCTCACCTGCCATTCGTTTGTAGGTTTTAAGTACTCCTCCATGACCACCCACAACGCTACTATGAAACTCACGGAATAGAGGAAAAATCCACTGCGAAGTACGTGGTAAAACTAAACGTCCTTTATACAATAAACGATCATTTTCTACCGTATATCCATCGAGTCCCTACTCATTATTGAGTACACGCTTCTTGAAAAGCGTTAATTCGACATCCCGTGATAAATCAGTCAGCAAATGCAAATCATCCCAATTATGAATTGTTGTAAACGTTAGTGTATGACAAGCAATAGGTTCCCTTCGTCTTGACAAAGCATCAGCAACACTATTCTCCTTTCCCGGCTTATAGTGAATTTCAAAGTCATATCCCGACAATTTCGACAACCAACGTTGATGTTCACCATCAATCATGCGCTGCTCCAATAAATACTTTAGACTGCGTTGATCGGTTCTAACAACAAAATGCCTTCCAAGCAAATATGGCCGCCATTTTTGGATGGCCAAGACAAGAGCCATTAATTCCCTCTCGTAAACAGATTTAAGTCTCGCTCGGGTTCCAAGAATTTGGCTAAAGTAAGCTATTGGTTTACCCTCTTGCATTAGAACAGCCCCAACACCTTGACCCGAAGCGTCAGTTTTAATGACGAACGCCTTAGTAAAATCTGGTAATGCATGTACAGGAACTTTTTTCATGGCTTCCTTTAATCTTTGAAATGCAGTAGTCGCCTCTTCTGACCACCGGAAGTTATCTTTTTTTAACAAATCTGTCAAAACCCAAGCACTTTTCCCATACCCGTGTACGTATTTTCGATAATACCCAATAAGACCGAGGAATCCACGTAATTCCTTTATGTTTTTAGGAGTGGGCCATTCTAACATGGCTGAAATATTGGTTAAATCAGCTGCTACTCCTTCCCTGGAAACAATATGACCCAAATAATCGACTCTATTTTGAGCAAATAAACACTTCTTCTTATTACAATATAACTGTTGTTGTCGTAAGCAATTAAATACAGTAATCAAGTGGCTCTTGTGCTCCTCCAACGTTGTAACACCCCAACCCGACATGGGTCCGGAGTGCTACAGTATGGTGACATATCAAAGCATACAACGCAAGCGGAAGACTTAAAACAAAAGGTTACAAAGGAAAAATCTGAAAGTACAAAGGAATACTAAAACTATAAAAGAAGGTACAAACTAAACAAAGTCTAAACTAATCCAAGTCCGAAACTAGTCCAGATGAAATGGGCTTCTAGTCCATGGGGTAGTCCACTAAAGCTCTATAGCACTCTTCACCCAAACTCAGCTTCCAACCTAAAACCTGCCGNGATTAGAGAGACATAGAGAGATTGAGACAGAAGATTTGAGAACAGTGAACAAGAAGAGACATAGACAGAGATTGAGATTTGTTGAGATTGATGATGTGTATTGATGAGTCTAGTATGATGATAAATTTTTGTTGATTTTTTTTTATATATATATATAAGTGTGTATAATATATATATATATATATATATATTATATATGTATATATAGTATATATATATAGTTAATATATATATTATATACATATCATATATATTAAAATATTATTAAACACTCCAAAAAAAATGAAGCATAATGAACCAAAGCATTCAGAACATAAAATTACTTACAATAAACCCACAACAAACTCAACATAAAGAATAACACAAAGTAACACATAAAACATCTTAAAATCAAAAACAAAGAAACCAATGCATCCAATCAAATTGACACCAATGAACAAAGTCCGATAATAAGCCCTTAAAGAAATATATATTACCATAAAATATAACACCGATAAACACATATACAACACATCAACGAAAGTCCAACTCCATAATAACATATTACTAAAAACACCCAAATACAAATCATATAAGCATAACCAAGACATCAATCAACTCGAAAAGACCGTCCAAAAGCTTCATACAAATACAACTCAACAAAAAAAGCAAATACAAAAGCTCTACTACAAGACCAGATAAGCCATACACAAAACCTATCATACTAACATAGACCAACAAAGAGAATAATCAGACACAATGACTCTCCAACACAAAAAATAGACATCTGACGAAACAAAAAACTCAACCAAAAAGCAGCCCTAAAACCATAAACAAAAAAATATAATAATGAGAAGACAATTAAAAACCCTGAATAAATGTACATAAGTAAAAATAGAACAAGCATACAAGCAACACCACAACAAATACAATAAAAGAAGAAACCGATAATATCTCAAAAACACCAACCAAAACCACGACACAAGAAAACATCTGATATTATCTAAACATACACCTACCACAACCCATATAAAACAAACACCAAACTGACACAAAAATCCCAGACTAAGCAACATTCCTATATACATACAAAAACATAATCAACAAAAATAAAAGACTGGTAAAGTAATGAACAGCATAATATAAAAATATAATAATCAAAAAAGAATTTACGTAGAAATTCGTAACTATAATTTCACTTAGTGCTATCAACGAGGAATCACATGACCCATTCAAAAAGAACCTAAACCAGTGAATTGACAAGCTCGAACACTCGTTTCTTAGTGTAGAAGTATACCTAAGGTGTTCTACATAGTTTAAATGAACTAATAGTCTACAGTGATGGTAAAACTCCCAACTGTACAGAAACTATAACAAAGCAGTAGTAACTCAATAAATTGCTCCTCAGTTCACAGAAACATACCGTAGATCACGTACAACTTCAAACCTTAGAGTCTGCGAAGACAATAAGATTCTTAGATCCTCGTCCCTCTATCTAACAAGGTTCCTATTATATTTCCTCCAAGACGCTACCCATATTATGTATTGAGAGCGAGTTCTTGATCATTGGCTGTATGTCGCAATTATTTTCCCCTAGATAAAGACCCACAGAGTCTACTGACTCACAATAAAAACAAGACCCTATAAAACTACCTTATCCACCTTATGCTAAACCTAAACTAATAGCCATATCATAACCTATTCTGATTTAATCAGAGTTTTCACTCATGAAACACACTGCAAAATCATCTTCTTAGAGTGATCAAAGTTATTCAATCTTTTATAGTTCTATCAAATAGAACGTACAACTCTCGACCATATATCGAACTATAGACTATTAAGTATATTAGGTGATCTCACATTAGCCCATGAGAAGAGGTACTCTGTGCTCAATACTTCCTCTTTTCGAGTTGGACAAATAGATCCATTCCACTCACGTAAGAATAGGAACTCGGTCTTGTGAGCGAAGATACTATGCCACAGTTCTAAGGCTTTGTATGAAATGCTTATTTATTCACTATCCTTAAGTCTGACAAGACAATACAATTCCTTTTCACATTGGTGAAGATTTTGGAAGGAAGCCATCAACTAGACCAAGGTTTGAAAGCTTGTGGTAATGTTCTCTGAGTTCACAGTGGCCAATCGTCATATGCCATTTGGTTGTATTCTATTCCAGGGGATGCTTTAGCCACCTAAAAATAATGTAATATATATATATATATGTATATATATATATATATATATATATATATGTATATATATATATATATGTATATATATATATGTATATATATATATATATCTATATATGTATAGGTATATATATATCTATATATCTATATATGTATATGTATATACGTATATATATATATATATATATATATATATATATATATATATAAATATCAACGAATAAACGAAATATAAATAAATATAAAAGAATGAATCAAAAGCTCCTGCTGAAAAGGGATGTCATCTGTCAAATGCATAAGCGATCAAACGAAGCGATATTATAAGTCAAAGGAAACGAAACATCAAAGAGATGTCAGCATAACATAATCATATGGAGAAAGTCAAGAACACGTATCAACAGAGAAGCGTCTAAACAAGGTACTTGAATAGACAAACGAATCATATGGAAGCCACAAGCCGACCTACCGAGGTACTCGATAGATCTCCTACAAACATACATACATAATCATATATCAAAGGATGCATCCATACGCCCCCCCCCCCCTACAAAGCAAATCATACATATCATAATATTCAAGTGTGCACATAATATATTCGACAAAATGGGGACGCCGTGGATCAATCACACCTCCACAGAAAGTGTCATGCCATTGGTGCTTCAATGACACGCCCATGGTACCTCCATGAGTAGTTAGAAAACTCGGGCATAAGAACATACAAAGCATATCATATCATATCCGACAACATATCATATCCAGCAGAACATAGTAGCTGAACTGAATCATATCATAGTAGGTGAATAACCGACAGATATCAAATCATAGAATCATATCAACGAATTAAAGTAAAAGGGAGCATAGCAATGGCTCAGAAGATCATATCAACGAAATCATATCACGAATCATATCAAAAGCGAATCATAGCAAAAGCGAATCATAGCAAGGTCGAGGATCAAAAGTCATGAGAATTCCCTACTGAAAAGGGTAGAATATCTGTACCTTGACGAATGCAAAAATAACTGCTGGTGGTCACACAAAGAAACAACTACGCCCTCGTTGACGGATCTACACAAATATAATAGTCATGTGTTACTACATGTTCCCATTGAATCAGGTTACTTATTTTAGTATGCCTTCCATTTTTAGTGACTCGCTATATTTAGTAAGTTCCTATATATAGTAACTTTCCCGAATTAGTAATTTAATACTTTAAGGTTATTATTGACGATTAAATAGTATTTAAGGTTTAAAATAACCAATATAATAGTTTAGGCTTTAAAATGTCAATATTACAAGCTTAGGGTCTAAAATGCAATTTATCAAAATTAAATATTCAAAGTCAAATAAAATTATTCTAAGGTTTATACTATAATTTTATATCAAATGATAATTTTAGACCCCGTCGTTTTATAATATATATAATAGTATTCTCATCATTAATTTAGACCGCGACGACACAAAATATTATTATTACGTTTAGGAACTTATACGCCCCATGTTCATTTATTTATGTTTTAAACCAAATCTTGGTGCATATATTAGAGATTAGAAATCATGTCGTGTAAGAAAAGTATCAAACGTAATATTTATGAGTCGAATGACCAACATGTAAGTCGAACACCTGATGATTTCTATTCGTTATTTTATGTGACAAAACATGATTTCATGCAAAGTTCACTTTATCATTCCATGTAACTTAATAAGCATGCATCTCATATTGAAAGAAAAATAGATCAAAAGCAGAAGTACACATGAGTCTCATACAAAACGTATAGATCGAAATAGATAAGTCTCGAGATCGTTATTCAGCGTGAGTTTCTTTATGATTTCATGTGAACATAACTCGAATAGCATACATGTTTCTCTTTAGTTTAGCTCGTAATATTCTGATATAAATATAGAGATCGAAATAAGCAAATCGAAACTGAAACTCAGGAGTCGAATCAAAGTAACCTGGATTGAATAGTAAACTTTTATATTGTTATTTCATGTAACAAAGTTCTGTGATTTAATGCACTGTTTTTGTATACTCTTTCATATCTTTTAACCGTTTCATTTAAGTCTTTATGTGACATAGATGTACGTATGGTGTATATCAATAAGAGAAGAAAACAAGACGATAATGGGGATACCTGTTGGTTGGTGTACGAATGGAACCAAGAACAAAAGGCATAGTCGCGATCGAGCCAAGCCATGCGTATTACAAAAGCTTCAAACTAACGTACCACGATCATAACTTCCCTTCTAATAAGCTGGTCGATTCTTGTTTAACAATTGGTTCAGAATTATTGTTGTTGTTGTGCGTGTGAGTTCTTGTTTCTGAAACATTCGAATGGGAAAATGGGAGAAGAGGGTGTGTGTATTGTTTAAGATAACAACGAGTTGAGGAGGTTCTTAACTAGGCAAGTCGAAGTTGATGGGTGTAATTGGTTGGTTGACTAGCCGAAAATCATGGGAAGATTAGAGGTGATTGATCCGAATATATGGGGTGATAAGGAGATGTACGTTTATCGATTTTATAAAAGAAGGCGTGTGAGGTTGCACAAGAAAGGAATGGCGTATATTATATTTAGGCAAGAGATATGCTACGTAATTCTCAAATCAGATGATAATATACATGTTTGCATTTGGTCTAAACTTCCAAAACGTGTGGGGACTAGGAAGCACCAACAAAAGGAATGTATCATTTTTAATTTAGGATAAAGATTAGTACTAAATGATAAGTTCTTATTTTATAAGACATGTATAAGGTTTAATATTTAATCAAAAATTGTATTTATTTTCTTATCATATAGTATATGGTATTATACTACTCATTTATAATTAGGGTATAATTAGAATAATTAGAAAATGTTAACTCAAATCTTTAGGGCGTTATAATTCTTTCCCTCTAAAAAGAGAATTTCGTTCGCGAAATTAAATCTCCAAAGTTAGACGGAAACGTAGCAAATCACAAAAGATTGTCACAAATAACCTCACGCTCGGGGAGGCTCTCCCAAATGAATCTTCACAACGAAATAATTTCTCATGACTCGATCCAAAAGAACATAATCATAACAAATCTTATCCAGTCGGATGTGAAGCAAATGTGTAGCAAATGACAGACGACAGATGACAAATGATAGATAAAATTCTACAAGGAGATATACGAAGCACATAAACCTACAAAACGAACATAGCGGTAGGACTAAACTTTAAACCTTCACTAACTCCAACTGAAATCCGAACGAATAAAGGAACTTGCCAAGATCGAAAGAGTACCAAACAAATCATCAAACGTATCCAAGAGTCTCATAACAATATGGAGAACAAAATCGTACTGACGGTCACAACATAACTCAAAATATCCAAAACGTATCGAGAGAGGAAAAGTGATTCTCTGTCCTACTCACTCTAGATGCGCCATGAAGCTTGACCCGTTTTCTGCCGATCTTTCAAGTAAGCCGTCCTAGTCGATGCTCTACTGTAGCTCCTCTCGTGTCGTCCTTCCTACCGGGCACGTAAATCTCCAATGCAGTCGCCACCGTCTTCATGCCATCCCATCCAGCTCCAGCCAGCTGCGTCCCATGTTCTTCATCCCGCAATAGTTACTCTTCGAGAATATCACAGAGGCTTCTTCAAATGTAGAATGTCAACACAAAATACAAGGATAATACTCGTGTTTCTCTTTCGTCTCTAAAGATACTAAAATGTCATACCATGACAATTTGTCTAAGTATTCATCAAAGACACGATTTATCAAATCCATAGGAATAGTCGGAAAGGTAACCAATACAATTGGCATTACACACACAAATACGAAAGGAAATACTAAGAGTGTCCCATTCATTTCACAAAATAAGACACGATTCAGCTTCCAACAATAACTACCATCATCATTCTCCTCCACGAATAAAACAAAAACACACAAAGATATATGAAGAACGTCCCAAACAAATCGAATAACTCTCCAGGCGAGTTTCATCAGAGAAGTATCTTTACAGCAGTGGCGAAATCAACGCACGAGTTTCAGAACATGGTGGTCATAAACGATTATCTGGTTAAGAATCATGGTGTAGAATATGAACTTCACAAAACGTCAAAGGTGACTGATGAGACGAAAAATGTTACGTTTTTAGGGGTCAGTTTGAGTCCTAATTCGTATATTATTTGATCGGATTTCACCCAAAGTCGTTTCTTTTCTCATTTTAGGTACTTTTGAGGAGAAAATCACAAAAGAAGCATTTTCGGGCGTTTTCGGAGTGAAAAAGTGCGGAAAACACAAAATCTCAAAAGACCCTAAAAGTGCACAGAAGGTGACGGCGTCACACGCTTCAACGTGACGACGTCAGGAACAAATGAAGTGAAGAAATTGGAAGTTACTCATGACAGGCCAGAGAGTTTTTGGCCTAGTTTGGTGACGGCGTCAGGGAAGGCCGTCAGATCTGGAACAAGGCGGCGTGACGACGTCAAGAAGGCCATCACAAAACCCTAATCGTCGGCGTGACGGCGTCACACCTTGGGCTGACGCCGTCAGCCCGTATTCTCTATATATATAGGACGAATTTTATTGTTTTAAAAGAGGAACTTGGTGGAGAACTTAAGGGTTAAACCCTAGCTCGTGTATCACAGACCTTAGAGGGTACTTTTACCCCTCTAACTTGCATGTTTAATCTAAGATAAGTCTTCATTCAATCCATACAATATGTCTATGTATTGTATGATCTATGTTTGTGCTTTTCTTTCCTTTAACATGCTAGGCTAAATTAACTTGTGTTTGCTTAGATCTAATGAAACCTAACTATTGATTATCATGTGATGTGTATGTTGTGATTGNAACGTTTTGCTATAAACTAAAATATCATCAAAAAATACCAAAACAAATTTCCCTAAATAAGGCCGAAATTCCTTGTTCATTAATGACTGGAAAGTTGACGGTGCATTAGTTAATCCAAAAGGCATCACTAGAAATTCGTAGTCCTTCATGAGTTCGGAATGCCGTTTTTGGAACATCTGCCTCTTTCATACGAATCTGATGATACCCAGACTTTAAGTCAAGCTTTGAAAAGATCGTTGCCTCGTGCAATTCGTCCACCAATTCGTCAATGACGGGGATCGGGAATTTATCTAACACTGTAGACTTGTTTAAAGCTCGATAGTCTACACAAAACCTCCAACTTCCATCTTTTTTCTTTACTAACAATACCGGGCTAGAGAAAGGACTTGAACTAGGTTGTATCACCCCTGCAGTGAGCATCTCCTCAACCAACTTTTCTATTTCATCTTTTTGTGCCTACGCATAGCGATAAGGTCGAACACTTATTGGTTCAATACCGTCCTTGAGAATAATCGAGCGTTCATGGCCATGATGAGGTGGCAATCCTTGAGGAAGTGAGAACACATCTTCAAACTCGGTTAATAAATCATGGATAACACTAGTCGTTTGTTGGGGTTTTTGTTGTTCTAAGTTTCTAATCTAAACCAGTAATCCTTCTTTTTCCTGTTGCAAAACTCGTAGCAATAATTTAACAGACACCAAAGATCGACAGAGCCCTCGATCCCCTTTAATCGTAATTCGCTTATTACCATGATCAAATGACATAGTTAACTCCTTCCAATTATTTGATGTCTCTCCTAAAGTTTGTAACCATTTCATTCCAAGAACAACATCTGTACTTCCTAACTTAAGCGGAAAAAAATGTTCTACAATTTGCAGTTCTGGTAAGGTGAGAACTACCCCTTTACACAACCCAAAACTTTGTTCAAACTTCCCATTCCCCATCATAACCCCCACAGATGAAGTACCTGAAACCATTAGCGCCAATTGTTCCGTAACCTTATGTGATATAAAGCTATGAGTCGCGCCACAATCAATTAGAACCACCACGTCAAGACCACCAATACTACCACGAATTTTCGTTGTCCGAGGAGAAGTAAACCCAAGGACTGAATTGAGAGAAACTTCTACCATATCCAAGTGAACGTGAGAAGCGTCCTTTTCTTCTTCCTCAATATCATCCTCGTCATCACCAACCAATAGAACTTGTAATGATGTGCTTGGACAACGATGCCCAGGTGCATACCGCTCGTCACATTTAAAACACAAACCCTTAGAACGTTTTTTAGAAAATTCAGCCGCGGTTAGCCGTTTAA
The DNA here is from genome assembly GCA_014162995.1 of Artemisia annua. Taxonomy (NCBI): domain Eukaryota; kingdom Viridiplantae; phylum Streptophyta; class Magnoliopsida; order Asterales; family Asteraceae; genus Artemisia; species Artemisia annua. The sequence goes on along the minus strand of LBNU01031181.1, from coordinate 57,860 downwards.
ACTGCCCTGGCCGGTTGACTCATCCACTCCGAACAGCAGATGGATTAGTGGTTCGAGCTGTAGAAACTGAAGAACCAGTTGGCATCAAGCCACTATTATGATTAGAACCAGAAAATCCAAGTGTGTTAGACCGATAAGTACCTACGCCTGTTCGGATCACCTCTTCAAATTGTTGGTTGTCTTCGATTGATATAGCTAAATCCATTGCATGAGCCAAACTTTCAGGCTTCATGACTCTCACTGCAGCCCAAAGATCTGGTTTGAGTCCCTTTATAAAGGTAGCTTCCAACACAGATTGCGCGACCCCAACCACTTGACAAGCCAACTTTTCAAACATAGCAACATACTCACGAGCCGTCCCCTCTTGAATAATAGACAAAAATTGTTCATACAAATTTCCTCCTTGTGTTTGTTGAAATCGTAGTAATAAACGCCTTTTAAATCCATCCCACCGGATTTTGACCCTCACTCCAACGATACCAAGACAAAGCCTCACCTTCCATACAAACGACAACAGCTAGTAATTGCTCCTGTGGTGGAATGCCTTGAACTTCAAAATAACCCTCAACTCTGTATATCCATCCATATGCATCTTCACCTTCAAACACGGGCATCTTCAAATTCCTCATCCGGTTTTCAGAATTGTAATTGCGTTCTCTGTTCCTACAAAACCTTGGCCCTTTCCCATCTAGTCGGTTATCCTTACCTTGATCATTGTCAAACTCTGGAATTTCATTCGAGTTATTGACAAAACTAGAACCATGCTCTCCGAATCTAACTGTTTTTCCTCCCTTGTTCTTGTGAGCAGAACTCTCTGGATTTTCTCTATCGTCTGGATATGGAAAACCCAAATCATCATACCTTAACCCGGACTTATTTGTTGCCAGCTTGAAGACACCAGTAGGTTGTTTGAATGCATCAGCATCTGGTGCAAACCCTACGGACAGAATTGACTTAACTGGGGAATTCTGAGCCTCCGAGGTTGTGAGTAGTTTCACTAATTGCTCATGGCGTTTATCTAATTCAGCCCTCAAATCAGCTAAACCAGAACTAAGTTTGTCTTCTAAACTCTGAAACTTATTTCCAACATCGGTTTTAAAACCTCCAAGTCCGCGTCAACATCTGCAACTTTTCTGTTTGTCATCCTTCTAAAAAAAACCAATAAAAATCGATGAACAGTAACATTTTTTTAAGATCTTAGGATCGAATAGCTCTTGATACCAATTGATAAGAAGAATACTAATATAAAAGTTCCTACTAATATGAGATGCAGGTCTCTCCCTGGTCCAAAGACTTCACAAAACTCTTGATAACCCTAACATCGATGATCTATAACTATTTAAACTAATGTATGACTTGCTGACCAAGAATATAAAATAAGGAAATATAAATAAACTAATTACTCTTTAACCCTCGTGTGATAGTTAATTGCCGAATGGCCATTGCTGTTTGGATTGTCTTTTATACCACTTCCCCCATCTTCCTGGAGTCATATCATATTTCTCAGAAATGAAATTGTGAATCATGGAAATCTCATTGTCTATGTCAGCACACAATGTGTTACACTGCACAATCACCGGATCATCATCTTCCACTAGCAAGCTTAGCTCTGACATTATATCTGACCCCTTCTTTATAAGACCATGCTCAAATTTCTGCCCAATGAAGAAAGACTTATTCATGTACGTTACAGAGTTCACGAGGTTTCTTGATTGTAAAAAATATGGTCAGTACCTTCATAATATCTGCAAATTTCTGTGTGTTATGTAAATTAGAAAAATGGTCCAGATCATTGTTATTGAGGACTTGTGTAGCAGCTAATCCTCGTTTATCCTATTGAATAGGAAGAAAAAGAAAAGGGAGAATTATTGGTCTATGTAACAATAGAAGAAATGAGCCATTGTCTGATTACTTAAAACATAATATATGATAAAATGACCCACTACTAACACCAAGTTCTTGTTATCATTGTCCAAAAAATACTCTAGATCTCCAAGATAAGCATTACAGAAGTTTGGAAAAATTCAATATACATCTAGTTAGGCCAAACAATAAAAGGACTGTAATCGCATGCACAGCTAAAACGCCTTTCCCCAAAAGAATGATACGTTAGTTAGTAATAAGAGAACAAAAAGTACCATTATTTGGTGAGAGCTCGGAAACTTGAAAAGATTCTACTTCAGTCACCACCCTGTCCATGGCCAAAAAGAGAATTTGTATCAACTTCGTGCTAGTTAAGATAATAAAAATCTACAAAGAGCATAAGGGGATACATGAAAGTTATTCGTTTTATTTAGCAGAATCCATCTGTTATTCAAAAGAAGGAAAAATCCTCTCCACTTTATCCTTTGGGCTTAAATAAGCAATCAATTATTAAACGTTATTAGCTTTAGATGAGCACATCCACTTCTTTTCGCCTATGGGGGTGTTTCATTGATAAGCTCTTAAGCTAGGCTTAAGAGGCCATCAAATAAGCTGAGACATATAAGCTGTTTAATTGTGTTCTGGCGCTAATGAGGGGGCAACCTTATTTTTTTACTTTTTTTTATTATTTTTTTTTATCTATATTAAAGCTCAATTTTCCGGCTTATTTTTGGCTTTGCTGTGTCAAACTAAGCTTGCTTTATATGTAAAAGCCCATAGGTAGTTTATAAAATATAAGAACAAGCTTAAACAAACACCTTAACACAGCATAAGCAAAGAAAAATTTTCAATTCATTCTAGACTTAGTGGAGTGATAATTAAAGCAAATAACAACAAATTAAAACCAATGATATGTACTGTCAATTAGAATGCAATCGATCTCCCTTTGGTTCCTTTCTTTCTACCCAGACATTTTAGGTCACGAATTTGGGTGTTTTATAACCGACTCTTATATCCCCCCACTATATATACCATGGGTCGGTGAGCCTTATGAGTTTTCAAATAATAAATTAAGTACCGGTTAATGAATTATGGACATCTTAAAATATTTATAGAGCGAATAAAGAACAGAAAGAAGTGAATGGTAATTCGATAAGAGGAAATAAAACTTAATAAATTATCCGTCATTACAAAGTATATGTTTTTAGTTCAAATGCGATATAAAGCTTCTTTATAAACAACGTTAGTTGTTGAATTTGTATGTTTTCCATTTGTATCACAACATAGAATCTTCAAACTCTTCCTGCTCTTGACTCTTGACTCTTGAGACAACAACATATAGTTGCCCATGAGAGAAAACCAACCTCTCAAGAAACAACTCAACCTTAGACAACGTCTGGCCTTGACTTTTATTAATGGTCATACAACAAATTTGAATAGGGAACTGTCTTCGGTTTAGTTTAAACGGAATCTTATTGTCTGACGGGCTAATGACCATACGTGGTATTCACAAATAGTACTGGCATTCCCACCTGATATTATCTTAGCTTCAATAATATTTGTTCCCCTTCTTAGTACTTGAAGCCTAGTTCCGTTACATAGTTCGGCCTTTTGGTCAATATTTCTCATGCACATAACCGGAGTACGTATTTTTAGTTTTAAACTATGGTTCGGAATGCCAGACATGTTGATGTTATTAAGGAATTCTTCGGTGTAAATGGATTCATCAAAATTGGTGTCGACATCAGCAACACCGATTGTGTCAGAAGAATTGTATGTCTTTTCATCCCCAGGGAGTAAGGACAACATTCTATCATTTATCATATATGTAGAAAACTAGAAGGGAGTTGAATAATTTTGCCGTTTAAAACTTTGTTTTAAAATATTTAGATCGACTTATGTCAAATCACAATAACATGAATTTTTCCTACGTTTCACCTATATTGAATTGATGTGATAACCGTCCAACTCAGGTTCGCAACCGTATAGTTTATATAACGTCTCAAACTAAACTTACTTATTTTAAGTTCATTTTGTGCTTGTGGGGTCATTTTGTACTTAGAATGTCTTTTATTAGGAAACCTCGTTTACGAACGCGCCTTTGAACTAGGATCTTGTTTAAACATCATATAAACATTACGATATGCTCGTGTCTACTAAAATGCTAAAGTTACTCATACAACTTTGGGCCATTTTAAAATTTACCGATTTTGCGTTCATTCGGTAAACTCAAAATCGCGTAAATATTTTACGTTTTATACTTATACTTTTATTTAACTATACGTACATCTATACTTACATACTTACTGTACCCAAGGACCTTGTCAGTTGTTGGACACCGGTTTAGTGAAGTCGCCTACCCGCGACTGTATCCTGGGCCCCTCTGAGCTATCTTGACCTCTGTTTTCTTGAACTAATCTGACTTGAGGATTTGTTCTAAGAACTTGATGTTCGTTATAGGACCATGTAGGTCCCTCTGGAAAAAGAGTTGTATTCAGATTGACATGTTCATTCGTTGCATGCACTTTTCCTGGTGTTCTTCTTGTGAGGCTTCTCGCTGACTGGTATTCCTCGTTTTCGAGTGTTTGTCGACCCTCCTATGTGTGACTAAGGTCGTCCACCTGGGTGGGCCCGAGGTGGTTGTTGGTTACGTCCGAAATTTGAGGGGGTTATTCACCAAACATGTTTGGTTAAGAAATTTGTGCAAGTTAACATCCACTTTGTAAGTTACTAAGTTACTAGTACGAGTTACTTATTCAGTATCTTAAAACAAAAATAAAAACGATAACAATAAAGTAACAGATTCTAGTTCTAGTGAGAAATTGAGAAATCGGAGAAATCATGAAAAACGCAATTTGAAGCCTCGATTTCATTTTTTTCCCTCCAAAACGTTTTCGTAAAAATGTTTTTTTTTTTGTTGATTAAAAGCAAATTCATGATTTAATTTTTTTGAAAATTTAACCTATGATTCATATTATTTGCAAAATATCATTTGAATGACAAAATTTTAAATCAGTTTACAAATTTTAGGGAATCTTTACACTAAAATGTCTATTGTAAATCACACGTTTGTATTAAATCAACGCAAAAAATATTTCTACACATAAAACTATAAATCAACGCAAGTAAATTGCATTTCTCACATGTATATCGTAGTTTTTCACTTAAAAATTTCACATCTTAATTCGAGAGTAATAATATATGGGGGAATCTATACACAAGCCTTCATGTCAGCCTTCTCGCCCATTGCGTTGAATAGACCAGTTTCAGACTAGACCCCTTCTTTAGATAGGGCCTATTGTTGATTTAGGCAACCTCGCCTCACCGCCTTAACCTTTCTTTTGCTATTGCTATTAACCCATTCCTAGTTTAGGCTTGAATAAATAAGGTAGCCCACTTTCCCAAACCTCCTATATACACACCCTTTTATGCATAACGGGTTGTATTGTGTGAATAGCGGCGTTGTACTGTATGCATAACGGTTTATACTGTGTACTATAAGGGGGCTTTATGAATTTTAAAAGGGGAAAGGCCTGCTGCATATCTTGACACAGCCAAAAAAAGCTTCTCAACCCAAAAAGGGAATCTTATATTCTTTTCTAAAAATTANAAAAAAATTAATATAATAAAAGTCAAAACCCAATCATGAAAGGAAGAAACAAAACACGATTCTTCATTCTTGTTCGAAAACAAAAACCTCCCATCTCTTCTTCTCTTCTTCCTTACATATTCTTTTTCAAATCATTAATATAAACCCCTTGTTAAACACAAGGCGCAACTATACATACAAAATAGTTTTACGATGATGAATCAGAAATCACGCGTCACTAAAGAGCTTCATGAAAAACACAGAAAGGTTCGTTTTTTTCAAATATCATCTTTTACTGTTTCATATTTTGGAACAGTTGATTTCCTGTTTCTTCATATTATCTGTGTTTTTGAATTGATAAATTTTTTCATCCGTTACTTTTATATACCAGAAATAAACTAGATTCTATAAATTATATATTTCGTGTTTGATACTTTTGGTTTCCTTCAACATGAGGCCGTGGAGCTCCTCATCAGAGTCCGACGAGTTATGCATAGTAATGTTATGATATCTAGATCCGCAAATCTTGTTTTCAAAAGAATTAGTTTTGCAATCCAAAAAGGCTAGCGGCACAGCTTGTTGCTTGTTCCAAAAAAGCTAATTAAGGTTCAATGTGGGATAAAATATAAAAAAAGTTTATGTATGATTTGTTAATTGAACATAGGCACTTTTTACTATGGTTATTTACATAAGCTGGTTACACAAAATCATATTTCAATGTTTGTCCAAAAGAAGTTTTTCAAATTTTGACTATATATTTAAACATTTTCTTTAATCTAGAATTAAATTTATGCGTTATGAATTTGTTGTATGTTGATTAGTGATTAGTATTTATCATGATATTAAGTTGTTTTATATATGTGGATGTTCTTTTGTGGTCACCAAGATACACTCAAGTTGAATAAAAGTCTTTTTGAAAGGTCAGAAGGCCAAAACTTGTACTCCCTATTTCTTTAATCTTACAACTATTAATGCATGATGTACTAATTTTTGAAATAGCTGGTAGTTTACCTATTACTAACATTTTAGCATAGTCAAATTTCCATTTGTCAGAAGTACAATTTTAGTTCAATAATTTGGTTGTTAATACAGGTAGTTGAAATATTAAAAGACTAGTTAATGTAATGAGCAGTTGTCGTACTTTTCTTTATCAACAAACGGTCAATTTTTCCGTGTTTTATATTAGAAAAGTGCAGCCACTTGTGCATGTTTTGCAAGCTGTATTGCCAGAATATGAGGTTGCGATAATTGGGTCTCTAGTTGGTAAATCATTTTTTCAGTAGCAATAATGAAAACCCTAACTGTTAGGGTAACGTACTTTGTGCTCTTAAAAACGTACATCATGCTCTAGGCCAGGGTGGTTGAGACTTTTGGATGGTCACAAGTAGTTCTCCTAACTCTAGTATAAACTTACAAAATAAGAAGACGGCAATACTAGTGTCAAGCCTAAAATTGACATTTGGAGTAATGCGCAGAAATAGGAAGTCTTTCTTAAAATGAAAAACCGGAAAGAGTTCTAGAAATCATCGATACTAGTTTTGTTTCTTGCAAACCGGCTCTATTAAGTATTCACAAAAGGGTCACATAGCGTTGTGGTACATAAAACAAATAGGGAATTGTTGATAAAGTCAAAGAATCATAAGACCATCATCTTATTGGTGTTTGTATGAGTTGGTAACATAGCTGTCAAAGGATGGCTTGGTAGATGCCAAACTGATATATTGGCACCAGGTCCCACTTTATTGAGTTGTAACACTTTACAGTATTAAAATTTAAGGAAAATCAGTTTGATCAGTTGTTTGACTTGTGAAAAAGACTGTTTCTGATTCAAATGATACCCTGTACTGTAGTGTTAAGGAATTTAGTTACCATATTACAACCTTTTTTTCTTGACAATTGTTACATTTGGATGTCACATAGTGAGACCAAATTTAACTTCATGCTCATAATGAGACTAAATTTAAAGATATACTGGTAATAGTTTACCTTAAAATAATGAGAAAATGTGGTGCTTTTCTCACTGGTTACCTAATGCAGATACTTGAGGGGCTACTTAAATTACCTGAGAACCGGGAATGTGCAGACTGCAAAACCAAGTAGGTGGCATGGCATTTTAGCACATTAAATTGATGGGGTAATTGCATCTTTATGTATCTTACTTGCCACGTTTTCTAAGTTTGTGTAGCGTATTAAATTTTTTCTTTTTGGTATATCATACTTTTGAATTTCCTCTTCTTGGTGTATCATAGACCAATCGTGTGTACTACTTGACCATTATACCCCTACCATTTACACACTCAAATTAATCGGGGTAGGGGTAAAATGGTAAAAAAGATACACACAATTGGTCTATGATACACCAAGATGACGAAATTCAAAAGTATGACATATACCAAAAGGAAAAAAATACGCTACTCAAAGTTAGAAAACGTGGCAAGTAAGATACATAAAGATGCAATTAGCCCTAAATTGTTCAAGCTATTTCAAATTATTAACAATGTACACATTATGATTGCAGGGGTCCAAGATGGGCTAGTGTAAATATTGGGATTTTTATATGTATGCAATGTTCTGGGGTTCATAGAAGTCTTGGAGTACACATATCTAAGGTCCAGTTTCCATTACCAGTAATTTTTTTCTTTACAAAGTTGTTTGAAACCTTGTTTATATTAATTTTTATGCTGTTTTAGGTGAGATCTGCTACGCTTGATACATGGCTACCAGAACAGATAGCATTTATGCAAAGTGAGTTGCTAGATTTGTTCATCAATTCCTTCTTTGCTAAGTACATAAGTTGCCGTTTATAGCTATTGTATCTAACGTTAACTTTCAAAAAAATTTATGGGAGCTGCAAAAATCCTGTAAAACGTTCTAGCAACTATAACTGATTTTTGAAAGCTGAAGGTCAACGTGTAAGGGTTATTGCTGTTCGGATTTTGATATTTATGGGAGTAGTGGAACCACCATAGCCTCTTAGGTAGTTAGGTAAATGCGTACAAAGGTTGATCATTGAAGACTGTAATCTTGCTAGTCGTGTTTGGTGATGGTTTTAGTTTTTTTGGGTAAAGGGTTACCCTGGTAAAATAATGATGATGGTTTTTGTTTAGTACTTATAATACATCTTATAACCATAAAGTCAAAAATTCTATCTTGGAATGAAGAAATAAGCATCAATAAATTTGCTAACTAACGATTTGTGCTTATTGCAGATATGGGAAACAATAAATCAAATAGCTTTTGGGAAGCCGAGTTGCCTCCTAGATATGACAGAGTTGGGATTGAAAATTTCATTCGCGCAAAGTATGTTTATGTTTTCAGTTTTACCCTTGATTTTTCCACTTTCTTCGTGTACCATGTAGAATAGTAAATGATTTTTATCAGGTATGTAGACAAAAGATGGATTTCTCGAGATCAAAAAGTTGAAAGTCATCTAAGTACAGCACGGCAAGAGCATGTCCCGGTTTATAAACCCGAGCCCCCAGCAGGTAAGGTCATAGTCCGTATACCGGAGCCAATACAAAGCCCTCAGCTTTATAAGTCGAACAAAAGTGTAACTCCTCTTCCTCCTGGCGTTGTTGAGCAGAAGGTTAGCTAACTATCTTAGTTGACTTTTCATTGTTGACTTTTTTTGAGGATTTAATAAGTTTAGTTACATTAGTGGACTTTTGATGTGTATAGGTCATTGTTCAACCAAAACAAACTGAACAACGATCAAAACCAGAGGAGCATAAAGTTGTTGAGAATGTGCAAACCGAACAACGATCAAAACCAGAGGAGCATAAAGTTGTTGAGAATGTGGGTCAGAAGGTTGATGATTATCAGGCTACTAATCTTTTTGATATGATCCCGGTGGATAGTAAAGTTACAGTAAATGGTTCCAAATTTTCTTCTAGTGATGAGAATCCACAAGAAAGAGTCCAAAGTAAGTTTCTTTAGTTTTTCTTATGAGATGTGCCTTAGAGGGTATCTTAGTTTTGTACTGCCCGTCAAACGCAAGTCTGGTTTTCAACTCTTGATTAAAAGTTCAGTTTGGTTCTAAAAATTGCAGCATCTGGTCCCATGTTAGCGGTGATAGAACACAATGATGCCAATAAATCAAGTAACAAGGTGGAAACGAAGTTCGAGTTTGAGGATCTTTTTGATGGATTAGATTGGGTTGCGCCTTCTCTCCCCCAAGAAACATGTAAACAACTAAAAAGCGACATTGTAAGTCTTTCCGAAAAGGTATGTCTTCTACACATTTCATCAAACCAATAATTTTTCACCAGGGTGCTTGGATGTGTGTTTTGAGAGTTCACAAAACAACTTTTATAGAATAGGCTGCTAAAAATATTGTTTGGGTGTGTGCTTATGCTGTTTAAGGTTGCTATAATGGGATACTAGATATTTGGGTGTTTGGCAAATTATAATTATTTAAGAAATCACATGGTACATTGACCAAATGGGGGCTTTCCATTAAGAAAATGATCGATGTTGATAGTCCCTCAGATTAGGTGAATAAGAGGGATAGTGCCAATAATCAGTTTAGTTGCAATTAGTATGAAATGATTATCTGAAGGTGATTATTTAGAGTTTGTTTAGCCAAAGTTTATCAAAAGGATTATTGCGACTTGAAATCCCAATAATCAGTTCTAAGAGACAAATACAAACACCTCATAAATTATACAGAGTAACAGTTTAATGTGTACACATAAACTGCATACAAGATTTCTTCAACTCTGACCCATGTACGTTCTTTGAATTTTTAAACAGTCTATTATCCTGCCACCAATTTCCGTTGAGCAACAACCGCCAGCAGTTCATACTCAACAACAGACTAAGCTCACGAGTAATCATCAAAATGGCATGAACGCGTTCAACCGTTATCCAAATCAGGTTTGTTGATCATAGCATCTGATGTTTATTTCAATCAACAAAATTCTCTTGAACTCGCGCGCCTGTGTGCGTGTGCAGCCACGCGTGTGTCTGTGTGTGAAGTAACAATGACTTGATACTAAATGTTTGGCTGTTTGGGAAATTTGGACTATTTAAGAAATCAGCCAGTGAAATGACGCGAAGGGGCATTTTCATGAGAAAAAAAGAGAGGCGTTTTGTTATGTCTCTCAAATTACGTTAAGCTAAGAAATCAATCTTATATCCATATATAAAAAGCTGATTATTGCGACTTGAAATTTAAATTAGCTGTTCCAAAACACCCCTAAATTGCTATTTGAAGGTACATGCTGCAAGTGTACAAGTTTTCTTGAACTTCTACCTCTGTACTTACTTTGAACTTTTAAATAGTCTACTGTTGTACCACCGATTTCCGTTCAGCAACAACAACCAGCAGTTCATACGCAACAACCACCAGCAGTTCATACGCAACAACAACCTAAGATCATGGGTAATCATCAAAATGGCATGAATGGGTTCCACCGTTATCCAAATCAGGTTTGTTAATCATTAGGAAGTGATGTTTATTGCTATTATAAAATTCATTTTTTGAACTTAAAGTATTCAGAATTCTTACAAACTTCGAAACTGAATACTATATTTTTTTAACTGTGCTGGCAGATAGGAAACATCAAAACTTCACAACCTATTGGGAATCCTGGTTTCTACACAACATCCAGGTAAAATATAAATCTGCAGTACGCGTTGTCCCTTGTGTTCTTTTCGTTTCATAATAGCAATCTGTTTGTGTTCCTTTTTTTGCAGTATGTACGGCACAAATAGAGTTGCTCCAAGCACAAAACCATTAGGAGGAAGTAGACCGGGCATGGGACCATTAGGCATCCCAACTCAATTAGGAGGCGAATACGACTTCTCATCGTTAACACAGGGAATGTTTACCAAACGATAAAGGGCATTTCGGTCATCAGTTTTTAAAAGACAGAAATCTATACATATTTAGAAATAGAACCTTATAGTAAATTTGATCATTGCTTGAGTTGTATATTTGATTTAGAATAGCTTTTGCATTCATTTGAGTTGTTACTAATTTATGTTGCTACAAGCCAAAATAATAAATATTTATTCCAATTTATTAATAGAAGAAAAATGTAAAGTAATTACATGGTTTAAATTTAGGCAAGCCTGTTTAGCGTTTCTTTAAATAAAGTAATGGCCTGTAATACACATCTCATGTCTATCATATGTTCATTTTACTTTTACTGCTGTATTTAACGTTGAGCAAATCCATATGGAAGCAGTCTCTCAACTGTCGGGATTCCACCTCCCCCTTACCCTGCTCCGGTGAGATTGGGTTTTGTTATTGTACTTCAAGATAACTACTTGTGAGTTGTGAGTGATTTAACTTGATCCGCATTTCAGGCCTTTGACCCATTTGATTATACTCTATATGGATCCACATTTCATGCCCTTTCTCCTCTAGGATTGTAGCCCAGTGGTACCTTATTTCATGTATTTCAGTATCTTCCCGACCAAATGATCGTTGGCTCAGTTTCTATCTATGACATGGTAGATAGATTTGTGATGTGTATATTGTGAGATAGATAGTTGTTTTTCAAAAATAAAAATAAAAAATTGTCCGGATACATTTATTTGGAGGAATAACTGTATATAGTGTGTTCCTTTTGAGTTTGGACCCGGCATCAAATTAAAACCAATCTTTGTATATGTTTCTTAGTGTCGAAAGCCTAAAGGCTAAAACTGTGTTTTCATGAAACTAGATAAGTGTTTGACAGCAATGGAATTGAATATGTGAAGCTCGAGTTGAGAAATTTATACACTTTTTCATTCAATATATCTTCTTTGGAACTTGAACTTGGTTTCCTTAAGGTGATTGAATTGAGAATAAAAGCTAGATTTGAACTGAGCAAAGTCTTTGTGCCAATCTACTTACTCTCAGATATGATGATCCTGAGCTACATTTGAAGAATAGGCGGAAAGACAGATTTTGAAGAGTTCCTTGGTGAAAATTTACGGGTGAGGATCCTCTCCCATTACTTGACTCAAGTTGGGTATTTGTGAGCCATTAGATTTGATCGTTAGCGGATCATAAGCCCATGGTATACATAATTATCGGCTTTGGCCCATTTATTATTTATCAAAGCAGTACAAATATATCTCTCCTCCCAAAACTATTTTGATTACAAAAAAGATCTGCATGCCTCCATAATCTTGCATCAAAAAATTACTCATTACTTTGTATTGCGGTTAATTCCATTATAATCATAAAGAAAGATTTGCCTCTATAATATTGCAACATTCACAATCAAATGTACTGAGATTGTTAAAGATTGAACCAATTACACAACACCAAAACTATTTATTTGTGGATACTATTTTTCGACAAGACCGATATAGTTAACAAAATCTAATCTGGTCATTTGAGTTCACTCAGATCAAAAAGCTTAAACATAAATATACGTGTAAAACCAACAAATAAGAATCATAACGGGGATCAATATTATTCCCTTATTAGATAAAAGTTTCAAACCAAATGTAAGGTGGTTATAGAATATAGAGATGTGTTTATATTGCAAGTGTCAAACATGAAACATAAATACGTGCATCTCAATTAAAAACAAAGTAGATGGTAACTAGGTAATGTTTAGTTACGTATCTTATTGGTAAGATATCTTGGACCCCGATGGATAGACTTTTAAGTCGGCTTCAGTAGTAAATTAAGGAACCACGCACTCGTAGCATGCAAAAGTTGCAATATCTAATCTTGGATAAATGGACGGTGGTTTTCTTTGACTTCTCGTACCTTGACTCTCGTCATGGTCTTGAGAAATAGTCAAATATTACTTGACATTTAATCTTAACTCTTAAGAATAAGATATTAAGAATGACGCCTTTCTATATTTATTGTTTATCTAAAAACTACCCTCTTTGATTTGATATGATATTACGGTGTGGATAAGAGTCATAATTAACACATATCTTTTCATGATAATGAAACATGTAAATGTAATGTAAGAAATGGTGGAAAAATGGTCAAGAAATCAATTGTCATGTCGGTGTTAGAGACTAGTAACGGTATAGTAAAAATATTAGTTGAGATGAGCTAAACATATGATCAAGTTGCATACCACGTATATAGAGTAAGAGAAAAGTCGAGAGAAGTCGGCCATCTTGAAAGTCTCGATATAACTACTTAAACTTATACGTCATTTTGCATTTATTACTAAAAATTCATATAGTTCACTAGACAAACGTGTCATTCAAGACTCGAACCAAATATAAATTAAATTAAAGATGCCTTTTAAACCCCATAGAAAACTATATTAGGTATCGGTTAGTAATTAACTTATCATTTTTTGAGTTGGAAAAAAGATTAAGCATATTCTGTATTCTTTTCTGAACATGTACGTGAAGCAGTTGTAGCTGTTTAAAAGAGGGGTGAAAACATGAGAAATTTAGGTCATTCACTCACTCATGCTTTTAGGAAATGATTAGTAAGAGATGGTTAATTATAAGGGTAGTGTTATTGGTAACCTTATACCTCCTCTGTGCCTCATTTAACTATTTTATTGATAGGAGAATACAGTTTTTACGGTTTTATTGTTTTGTATTTTTTTTTTACTACTTTTGATTTGTCAAATTTTGTATTTTAAGTTATGCATTCTTTTTGACAGTTTTACCCACTTTATTAGCATGACAACACAATTTTTTATAGTTATTTGCTCAATATTTTTTGTGGTTTACTACTTTTAACTTGTCAGATTTTATATTTTCTGTTCTATACTTTATGTTTCACAGTTTTATATAGAAACTATTCTATATATAAAAACAAAATTATAAGAATAAAAACAAAATTATAAGAAAATTAAAAAGTTTGAGGGGTATTACAATCATTTTAAAGGGGTGTCAATAACTAATCCCTAATTATAATCCACGACTTTGTGTTGCCACGTACAAACAGAGAGCACTTCAAGGGCGCAGTGTCTCCATTAGGGTAGCGCTACTATAATCAAATATGGCTATTACGTCATTTGCAAAAGTGGAATAACATATCTTGTTCAACCGTGGATGTGGAACAGTTTCTCTAATCTTATGAATCATGTTGATTACCATTTCGCTAAAATTTATTTTGTTTTTTTAATCCATCTTCCCCAGCACATTGTGTGATTAGACATCAATCTAAAATACAATTAAAAACAAATGTAGAGGAAAAAAAAAAGAAAAAAAACAAGAAATAAAAAACAAAAGTTAAAGATGCAGTAAGAAAAATAAATAAGTAATATAGTTTTGACCCAGACATGTGTATTTGATCAATCTTAAAGTTCATTGTTAGAATTTTTGATATACATATAATAGCATATCAATATTAGTTCACTAAATATATGCCTAAATTAGTCTCATTATCAAGGTTAATCAATAAACGTTTGATTATGGTGAACACATAGTATTACTGTTCCTCAACTACCATTAACAGTTAAGATTTACCATCTGACATTATACAGTGGGGACGTACTACAATCATTACTGTGTACGAGCCAAGGAAGATGGTCCACATATCCTCCTTGTCTGCTCTTCAAATGATCAACACCTGACCTCCTCGCAATCGTTGATCATCCCTCAAAGGTTTATCTATAAACCTTATTCGCCTCTGTATAAATAGAAGGCCTTACACACACTTTATAAGTTTCACACAGTTATGGCAAATACTGCCTCACACGCAGTTTCAAATGGACTTTATTTAAGTTACCCGATCTTCATGATCTCAATCATACTCATCGGGTCCTTGCGGGCACAGAAAACCAAACAACAAAATCATCCCAACCCATCTCTTAATACCGATTTACATACCATACATAAACAATATATATGTAATGTTCTACAGGAAAGTGATACTGTAATAATAGAGGTTAAAATGATAATGGTGGGAAGGATTTCTAATCACATACTAAAAAAGAAATTTAAGAAAAGATGCATCTAATTTTGTAAGTACATATGAAATGTACAATTGTGGTTTTTTTTTCACGCTTCCAATTTTAATTTTATTTCTCATTTGATCCATCATTTTTATCTTTATTATTATTATTATTATTTATTTTATTTTTTTTTGAAATGATGAATTATATTATTAAACAAACTAATAATCAGCATATTACACAAGGATTCACTAGGCTCAATGGACATTCCTATTAGACCTTTATACTAGTCAGAAAACATACAATCAAAAGTATATTCAGCACACAGCTGATTCTAATCACAATCACCTAAGCTAGTACATATTAAAGATGAACTAGACCTATGGGTGTTTCTTTTCTTCCTTAGCTAAGGGTTCATGTGGGTCTCACTTCTATATAAGCCTCTTAATTGGGAGAACATGATAATTTAAGCCTTGTAGATATAGACCAAACAAGTGATTTTTATGGACCCTACATAAAAAGTAATATTAAATGGTATCCCTTAGCTAAGTGAAAAAAAGAAACACCACCTAGGCAACCTTAGAGAAATCTAACTTTTAACTACATTTATCATAATGAAAACACCCTACCTTTATCATAATGCAAACACCCTACCTGAGTACATATGTAGCCAATACAAATGTACACAGAGGCTCTTACATGAGGGAATCATCAGAAAGAGAGCAAAAGCAAAAACGGTTCACTGTGGCTCATATACACAGAGCTACATTTTCAGATGACTGGCATCACTCACGTGAATAGAGTTACTAAAGGATGCATCCCACCTTAACTGCATTTCTTATTTCACAATCCATATTATTTCCAATTTTTTCACACATCTGGCAAATAAAGATGGATAGAAACAGGCTTCATCAAGCTGGCATTCCATCATTACAAGCAGGAAACCTTCCTTATGAGCTTGAAGGTAGCATTTAACTACACGGTTTCTATTTTATAATTGCAGTGACTTATCCAACATCCACTTCAATCAAAAAGGTCTTATCCATCAGTTTTAAATTAAATAAAGAAGAATCAAGATTGTTCTTTTTGAAAGTTAGAATACCATTGAATAAATGTTAAATGTATGCTTTTATAAAAAAAATTGTGTAAGAAAAAATTGTACATTTAAGTAGATAAGAAATTGTCTAATCAGGATATAACATTATTTTATCATAAGTAAAAATGAAATTTTTTTTTTTTTTTTTCATTTTATAACATCAATTTCATAGCTTAATTTTAACTAGTAATAAATCTTGTGAACGCATGAGTTACACATAATCAAATTTACTTTAAAATTTTAGTTTTGTAATTGTGATATAAGTACAACTAATAACTATGCACGGGTTTTCATGTAAACTTTTTCATTGTGTATTAATATCAATTAACTTGTGCTTTCATTTTGATATTAATAATCTCGTGCATATACATGAATATATCTATACAGATAATCATATTTTTAAATAACAACATATATGTTGTATTTAAAAAAGATATATAAATTCTATTGGATATAAAGTCTAAATTGATATTTGTTTATTTTTTAAAGTTACTACAAAACATAAAAATTGATAAGTTTACGTTTAACTTAATATAATTTATTAAAATTTAAGCACTAAAGTTTTATTAATTACCCATTTTTTGGTAGTTTGTTCTTTACAAAATCGACACATGTGCTTTTATACATATTTATTTTGTTGGACGAAATTTTGATAAGTTTAACTAAATTGAAGCAAATTTTGACTTTACTAATCAATAAAAAGGCTCAATTTTAAAATTAAGCTATTTTGTTGGTTAATAGATGAATAAATTGCCACAAATTATTTTTCTCTTAGTACATAAAAGGTTATATATTTGTATTTTACTTTTTTTTCTGTTCATATAAAATTAAAATATAAATACATGATAATTGATATAGAGTCCACTTATCTTTTATTCTTATTTCATATTATCATTTTAATACATATTTTTTCCCATATGATTAAGTAGATAAATAAGAATAAAAGATAGGAAGAAATATGCAAACGGGCAGAAATGAATGGTGGATGAAGGACATGCCGTTGCCACATTATCAAACTTAATTAACTGCCTATGGGTCCCGAGGTTATCCACGACCCCAAGAATTTGACTTCATGTCTTAGAATATGTAACCAAAATATTTAAATCTTTTATCTAACAACTTCCATATGTATGGTTATTTAAATCATTTGTTTTTGTAACTGATGGTACTTATTTAATTAAGTTTTAGCAAGGAAATAATGATATCAAAAATTACAAATTTTGTTTTCTTATTACCAAGTGATTATAGATTTTTAATATGCAACTACATAGGCCCGTCTTTGGATTTTTGAAAATTTTGAGAGCCCTAAATGAAATTATATAATGAGACATTTCAAGAAGAAATGTTATATAACGTGTCGCCGTTTATAAGATTATGCACAATAGGGGTCGAGATACTCGGTCGACCGATCGGTCATACTCGTCGTCCCGTCGTGGAGGTTTGGTCATGCCCGGTAGTCAGATGGAAATTTGCAACACTCGGTCGAAAATTCGATCGAGTCAAAACTCACAAAAACAAACAAAACACCCTTTATTTGTTATTCAACCGTTTGATAAAAAAAATAATAAAAATAAATAAATGAATAAATAAAAACACACATTCAAACAAATTCAAACAACAATTCATTAACAAATTCAAACAACAATTCTCTCAACACCTTCAGACACATTCTCTTAATTATGTCTTTCGAGCTATTTTTTAATTCTTCGTCTTCCGACGATGAAGAAGAAGTTATGAGCGAGCCTGCGGAATTTACGCTGGCAGCTTGTGCCGAGTACCAAGCATCACTGCCAAAAGTCTGACGAACCCGCGTCGCTAGGGATCATCACGGTGTTTATAATCGTTTAGTGACGGCTTAGTTCTCCGCACACCCAGTGTATGACGAAAGAAGATTCCGTCAGCTGTTACCAATGAGCCAAGAACTATTCTCAGAAATTATTCGAGAGGTAACCGATTATTCTCCTTATTTTCAACAAAATCATGATTGTAAGAGCACAATTGGTATTTCCCCATTGATAAAGTGTACTTCGGCAATTCGTCAATTGGCATACGCGGCCGTTCCTGATTCTCTTGACGAGTAACTGCAAATGGGTGCAACAACAGCCCGTGATTGTCTCCGTAACTTTTGTACGGCTATCATGGAGTTATATGGTGCTGAGTTTTTGCGAAAGCACACGTATTCTGACTTTGAAAGATTATATGCTCGTCACGAGGAAAAGCATAGGTTTCCTGGGATGATAGGAAGCATTGATTGTGCGGGTTAGCCGTGGGAGAATTGCTCAAATGGTTTGAGAGGTCAATTTTCTTGGGGTGATCACGAGCCACATCCATTCATTTTATTGGAAGAGATCGCCTCCCAAGATTATTCGGCATGCGTTCTTTGGTGTCTTCGGGATGAATAACGACGTGAACGATTTACGTCGATCCCCTGTTTTCAATGATATCAAATCTGGGAGAGCACCGGACCTTCCATTCGAGGTTAACGATGTAGCTTATAAAAGGGGATATTATCTTACTGACGGGATATATCTGGAATGGGTCGTTTTATTAAGTCCATTTCAAATCCTCCCACGGGTGATGACAAAAGAATATTGCACAAGAGGAAGCACGAAGCAGCAAGGAAAGATGTGGAATGCGCTTTTGGTTTGTTGAAGAAGAAGTGGAAAATGATTAAAGTTCCGGCTCGAGGGCTATCGCGTCGTGATTTCTCGGATATCATGTACACATGTATCATATTACATAATATGATCATTTGAAACAAGGGTCGGGCGATATGTCCTACATGGTACGAAGATGAGGGCCACTGTGATCATGATCCCTTAAGATCGCATGAACAATCGCTAGTAATTACTCAGGAGTTAATTGACCCAACAACTCATCTAAACTTAAAAGCTGATTTGGTCGTACACGGTTGGGAAAATCTTGGAAATTTAGTCAATCAAGATAGTGAAGACGAAGACACAAGTGACGATGACGATGAAGATGAAGATTAGTTTAGTCATCTTTTTATTGTAATGTTATTTGAATAATTTATGTAATGTTTTTATTATCAGTGAAGTCTAAATTTGTTGTTTAAAAAATTTTACCCTCACAATCATCCTTCTTGTATTTTTTTTATATTATTACTATTATTATTTGTTCATATTAAAAGTTTACAATTACAAACTTCTTCTTCAATTTCTTTTATTATTACTATTATTATTTGTTCATACTAAAAGTTTGCAATTACAAACTTACCATAAAAAATCAATATTGTTCTCTAAAAAAAATGTTGCAAAAAAAGGTCTACAAGGCCGATTAATCACCGATTAGCTGCTACAAGGCCACCGACCTTGCCAAATTATGTAATTGGGTCAAACACATACGTCAACGGCGGTCAAACTTTCCGAAAACCTATAAATCTTGCCGGAAGTACCCAAAACTCACTGTATACTTATTTTGATCACTTATAATAATTGTTTAAGTCTATTACAAGTTGTTTTTTAGAAAATACCTTGCCGGAAATACCTAAAACTCACCGAAAATACACAAAACTTGCTGGAAATAAGCAAAATTTGTCTGTATTGCCAATCCGACTAATCACCGATTAATCCTTCCTAGACCGATTACAAACTACAAGATGGTCGACCGCCCGACTACCGATTCGCGATTTATGCAACCTTGAAAAAAAATCTCTACCCATCGCCTTTTCTAGTTACTATGACCACCACCAGTGTTTCTGGCCACTTCCATCCAATTCCGACCATCTCAAACATGTTTTTCTATTACACAATCAAAACCATAATCAATATCTTCTTGATAACCATACACCCTACACCTTTTTAATTGTATTTTCAACTTTTTAACATAATACAAAACGCACCTAAGTGCTTATTGCTTAACCCAACAAAAACCTTGAATCAAAGAAAAACTCATCAAATAAAAAACCCATGAATCGAATAAAATGAAACCTAAAAAATAATGTCTTTTACTTCATTTCCTTAGACATTGGAACTAGAGGTGGCAAATCTTGCCCATATTGTAATTCATGGGCGCTTTTGAGCACTTTTTTTAAAAGTAGGGGGCCCTTTTTGCCCATCAATTATCATTGATGGGCTCTTATGAGCACATGTAAAAGTGTAAAACAATAAATGAGCTACTGGGCGGATCTTCTTCATTTAATAGGTTCCTTTTTTGCCTGGCACTTTTTCCAACTTTTAAGCACTTTTATATGTTTTCATACGTTTACGTCAGTTTTTATCTATTTTCTTATACTTTTGTCCTATTTTTTTACGTTTTTGTCAGTTTTTTTAAGTTTTCGCCACTTATTACGTTTTCGTCCGATTTTTTACGTTTTCGTCAGTTTTTTACGTTTTCGTCCAATTTTTTTACGTTTTCGTCCGATTTCTAACGTTTTCGTCCGATTTTTTACGTTTTTATCCGATTTCTAACGTTTTCATCCGATTTTTTACGTTTTCGTCCGATTGTTTACGTTATTGTCAGACTTTTTACGTTTTCGTCAGTTTTTTTACGTTTTCGTCCGATTGTCTACTTTATTGTCAGACTTTTTACGTTTTCGTCAGTATTTTTACGTTTTTGTCCGATCTTTTACTTTTTCGTCCGATTTTTTTTACGTCTTCGTCAGTTGTTCGTCCGATTTTTACGTTTTGGTCTCATTTCTTATGTTTTCATTCGATTTTTTACGTTTTTGTCAGTCTTTTTTACGTTTTCGTCTGATTTTTTTACGTTTTCGTCCGATTGTTTACGTTATTGTCAGACTTTTTACGTTTTCGTCTGATTTTTTACGTTTTTGTCAGCTTTTTTACGTTTTCGTCAGTTTTTTTACGTTTTCGTCAGATTTTTTAAGTTTTGGTCAGTTTTTTTACGTTTTTGTGAGTTTTTTTTACGTTATTGTTAGTTTGTTTTACGTTTTTGTCAGTTTTTTTGTTTTCGTCAGATTTTTTACGTTTTCGTATGATTTTTTACGTTTTCGTTACTTTTTTTACGTTTTCATCCGATTTTTTACGTTTTCATCAGTTTTTTTACGTTTTCGTTACTTTTTTTTACGTTTTCATCCTATTTTTTACGTTTTCATCAGTTTTTTTACGTTTTCGTCCGATTTTATACATTTTTTATCTGTTTTTTATGCTTTCGTCAGTTTTTTACGTTTTCGTCCGAGTTTTTTTTTACGTTTTTCTTAGTTTTTTTACGCTTTCGTCCATTTTTTTACGTTTTCGTCAGCTTTCTTACGTTTTTGTCAGTTTTTTTTATGTTTTCATCTGGTTTTTTACGTTTTCGTCTGATTTTTAATGTTTTCGTCTGACGAAAAAGTAAATGAACACACGAAAACGTAAAAAACTGATGAAATCGTAAAAAAAACTGACAAAAACGTAAAAAATCTGACCAAAACGTAAAAAATCATATGAAAACATAAAAAATCTGAGGAAAACGCAAAACAACGGACGAAAACGTAAAAAAACTGACTGGAACGTAAAAAATCGGACGAAAACATAAAAAAATCGGACGAAAACGTAAAAAATCTGATGAAAAATTAAAAAATCGGACAAAAACGTAAAAAAACGGACGAAAACGTAAAAATCTGACGAAAACGTTAAAAATCGGACGAAAATGTAAAAATACTGACGAAAACGTAAAAAACCGGACGAAAATGTTAAAAACCAGACGAAAACATAAAAAAACTGACGAAAACGTAAAAAAACTGACGAAGACGTAAAAAACCGGATGAAAACGTAAAAGACCGGACAAAAATTAAAAAAAATGACTAGAACGTAAAAAATCTGACGAAGACGTCAAAAATCTGACGAAAACGTAAAAAATCTGACGAAAACGTAAAAAATCGGACGAAAACGTAAAAAATCGGACGGAAGCATAAAAAAACTGACGAAAATGAATGAAAATGGACGAAAATGGATAAAAACGTATGAAAACGTTAGAAAAACTCGAGTGGAGATTGAAGAATACTATTGATTACATTTTGAAGACATTTTCTTTAGTTGCTTGTTTTGGCCCGTGCCCGTTTGGCCCGTGCCCGTTTTACCCGAATTATAATTTGCCCGTTTTGGCCCGTGCCCGTTTGAGCCCGTGCCCGTTTGGCCCGTGCTCGTGCCCGCCCGTTTTGCCACCTCTAATTGGAACACAAAACCCACCATCTTTTCCAACCAAACCCCACAAAACATCCCAGCCATCTTTGTGGTATCACTGCCAGAGAAGGTGATGGTGGCGAGTTTAGATGGTGCTGATGGTGAGTGGGTATGGTTAACGTTGATGGTTGCGGATGTTGTTGATGCTAATGGTGTTGTTGATGTAAATGGTGTTCAAGATCTAGTTAGAAACTTGGTAGATTATAAACTTATTTGTGCATGTATGTTTGTGGTGATACTGATGGGGTTCAATTGTTCAAGTTAGAGAGAAAAAGTGTATACTAGATAGTAGTAAAAATTCACGTCTTTCAAGGAAGAAGAAAGCCAAATAAACTAGGATTGAGATTCTCTCATGTTCAAATTGAACATGAGAGGTCATGTTAGTTATTTTTTTCTTATGTTAATACATAAGCATCAAAATAAAATAAAAATGTCAAATAAGCCTAGTTTACAATTTTATTACAGTAGATAGTAGGTGAACAAATTGGTAAGAACGAAATGATTTTGAAAGTTACACTACCTAACTTGTTAATAAATTCAGAGAACTTATCCACAATAATATGGCGATCAAGATGGTAACCCCACTCCAGCTCACCACCATCTAATTACCGGCAAATTCACTCTCCCAAACACAAACCTTTCATCAATCATCTTCAATTAAACAAAAACACAAAAACCCTCAATTTTTACCAAAATCAAAAACCCTAACCCTGCTATTTTTCATCTCATACCTCAATAATTATTTGATTTCGTTATGGTGATTCATAATTCTAATTTGAACAAGGGTAATGAATGGACATGGGTGTTTAATGGACGTCATAATCAACACAAGAAACCTATTGATGATCCGTATTCAAAGGACATTGAGAGAATCTCATAATCATTCTATGTTACAAACTTCCCTGCTTATATTGATGCTAAACGGTTGTGGAAGACGTGCGAACCGTATGGAATAATAGTGGATGCTTATATCCCGTCGAAGCTTTCAAAGATGGGAAAGAGATTTGGGTTTCTACGCTTCACGGGAATTGTGAATGCTGAAGAGTTTGCTAAACGTCTAGCAAACATATGGATTGAAAGCTTTCATCTTTTCGCAGTAGTAGCGAGATTCAATAGGCCTCAGTCGCGTAAAGTGGCAGAAGATACCAATCACCCTCGTAATCGGGTTCCGACTTCCATTGATTCTAAGGTAAATAATTTATCGGCAAACATATTAGGAGCTAAATCTTTTGCCTCTGTTGTGAATGGAGGAGAAAAAGGAATTCCAATGATCAACCGCGAGGTGAATCGAGGCGTGTTACGATGAGTGATAGTGATTTGATCAAAGTGGAAGAATCTACGAAGGTTGCGTTAGTGAAAGTCCGGGAAGTAGGAACAATGAATGCGGTGTATCGACTTTCATGAAGTGAAGGTTTTACTCAGATAAAAGTGCATTATATTGGAGGTTTGTGGCTTTGGATCCAGTTTGAGGATGCAGCCTCGTGTAACGCATTTAGAAATAACGTGGCTATGAAAAATGTGTTTGCTTCTATAAAAAGTGTGTCCCAAAACTTTGTTATTGATGAACGGATGATATGGATTGAGATCTCGGGACTACCATTATGTGCATGGGGTTCAAATGCTTATAAAAGAGTTGCAAACGAACCGGGTAAATTCATGTTCTTTGAAATTGATCAAGATTCATCTTTAGGCATTGGTAGAGTATGTATAGCCACAAAACAAAAGAGTTTTATCTCTGAAAATGTGCAGGTAGTTATTAATGGGGAAGAATATATGGTGCGTGTCAATGAGATAGCTACTTGGAACATTAAAATTGAAGATGATGTCGTTTCAGAGGAAGCAGCTAGTGATAAGGACGAAAAAGGTGATGCCATAGAAGAAGAAGAGTCATGTGATGACAATGTCAACGAAATTGGGCTAGATCAGGTAGAAGTAAGTATGGAGGAGAAACAACAAGAGATAGAGGTTGAGGAAAAAGTTACCCACGGAGAGGAGAAACAACGAGAGAAAGAGGTTGAGGAAAAAGCCTCTCACGTAGACGGTGATCAGGAGGGTAAAAGTTATGAAGTATAGACGGATCCTAGCTGCCCACCGGGATTTGAGTTTCTGAAGAAGAAGAAGCAGGATACACATCATCAACAGAGCCGCGAATGCTCCAATACCAGTAAGTGCTCTACGACGTTTGCCAAATATAGAAAAAAAGGTGTTAGGGGTATTTCTATGATTCATGAGATGTCTCGTTTGATTGATATTGGGTATGCGCTAGGGTATGATGTTCGAGGGTGTCGTAAAAGTCTTAAATGTTTACTTAATGAATCAGGTGTGTTTAATTGTGATCAATGAATATCCTCTCTATTAACATAAGAAGATCGAGGAAGCATAAGAAATGGAGATGGATTAAAGATCTTTGTTTCCAGAATAATGTTCATTTTCTTTGTGTTCAAGAAACTAAAATGACGAGGTTAGAATTATATCGTTTAAAAACTATGTGGGGCAATTACACTTTTGATTACACGTGTAGCATGGCTCGGGGACATTCTGGTGGTCTAATTTCGATGTGGGATCCGTCTCTGTTTATCAAATCTAATTTTTGGTGTGATGATAACTTCATAATTGTTGAAGGTACATGGACCCATTCTAACGAAGTCGTCTTTATGATTAATATTTATGGGCCGCATGATTCCTCATCTAAAGTTTCGCTTTGGAATCGGCTTCTTGACTTTATTCAGCATCACAATGGCAAGTTTATCATTTGCGGTGACTTAAATGAAGTAAGAACAGAATCTGAACGTTTTGGTTCTACTTTCTCTAATTCTGAGCCTCAAGTTTTTAACTCATTCATTGATGCTGCTGGTCTTATAGAAATTCCCATGGGTGGTCGCTCATTTACGTGGATGAATAAGGCAGGCACGAAGCTAAGTAAATTGGATCGATTCTTGATGTCCGAAGATGTCTTAGTTGCTAATCCAGATTTGAAAGCAACGGTTCTTGATCGCCTTTGGTCGGATCACAACCCTATCTTGTTACACGCTGATAAAACGGATTTTGGGCCAATTCTATTCAAGCTTTTTCATTCGTGGATGCAAAGGACAGGGTTTGATGCTATGATCAAAGAATCGTCTGAAGAGTACAATAATTTGAACAGTGGGTTATCTCCAGCTCTCCACAAGCGCCTCAAATATTTGAAGCAATGTATTAAAAATTGGCGTCATGCGTCCAAACAACAAGACAATACCCTGATTCAAATTATCCAAGCAAAATTTGATGAGCTCGACATTAAGATTGACTCTTCCACGACTTCTGATGAAGATAGAAATTATCGTCTTCATCTAATGAAAGATAGAGATGACCTGGAACTGTACTCGACCATGGATATTGCTCAGAAAGCCAGAATTCGTTGGGATGTAGAGGGGGATGAAAACACTAAATTCTTCAATGGTATCATCAAAGCAAAGCGTCGAAATCAAATGGTGCAAGGTGTTTTAGTTAATGGCGAATGGTATTCTAACCCGAATCAAGTTAAAGAAGCTTTCTATAATTTTTATCAAGAGAAATTTCAAGCCCAGGAAGATCAACTTAATGCTACTCAGAATCCAGGCTTCTCGTCTCTTGATCAGGAAGTTGCCAACGATCTTCAAAGAACGCCCACTAGTGAAGAAATTAAGAGCGCGGTTTGGGCTTGTGGTAGTGATAAATCTTCGGGGCCCGATGGTTTCTCCTTTCTATTTTTAAAGAAGTATTGGGATTATTTCAAAGGGGATGTGGAGAAATTCGTCTTGGATTTTATGGAGACAGGCTCTCTCCTGAAAGGTACTAATTCTGCTTTCATTACTTTAATTCCCAAAGTTGCAAACCCTCTTCTCATAAAAGACTATCGCACCATCTCTCTTTGCAATACAAGATCATTGCGAAGTTATTAGCAACTCGTCTAGCAGTAGTTCTGGATAATATTGTTAGCCCGGTTCAATCGGCATTCATTTCAGGTAGGCAAATTCTGGATGGTCCCCTAATGGTTAGTGAAATAATCGAGTGGTATAAAAAGAAGAATAAGAAGCTCATGATCTTCAAAGTAGACTTCGAAAAGGCGTTTGATTCCGTCAGCTGGAATTATCTTGATTTTGTATTGCTTCACATGGGTTTCGGAAGTAGATGGAGATCCTGGATTCGATCTTGTCTTCATTCTGCTCGTACTTCTATCCTTATAAATGGTAGTCCTACTCGCGAATTCTCTCCGGGTCGTGGTTTGCGTCAAGGAGATCCTCTATCCCCATTCCTATTTATCCTAGTCATGGAAGGTCTTCACTTGGCCTTGCAAGAGGCTAATCATTCTCAGCTTATTAAAGGAATTTCATTCGGAAATAACGACTTCAATGTGTCTCATTTTTTCTTCGTTGATGATGTAGTCATTCTTACTGATTGGAATACTAATGATATGGAGAACATAATTCGAACTTTGAACTTATTTTACATGACATCAGGTCTCAAAATCAACATTGCCAAATCCAATGTTTATGGAGTGGGGGTCTCTGAAGAAAATCTTGAAGACATGGCATAATTAACTGGATGTTTAGCAGGCGCTTTACCATTCACTTACTTAGGTCTCCCTATTGGCAAGAATATGAAACTTACAGATAGTTGGAGCTTGATGGTGGACAAGTTTAAATCGAAACTTTCAAATTGGAAAGCAAATCTCCTTTCAACTGGTGGTCGTCTTACATTGATCAAGTCAGTTTTAGGTAGCCTCGGCATATTCTACTTTTCTATTTTTAAAGCTCCGGAATCGACCCTCAATATTCTTGAACGCCTTAGGGCCAGATTCTTTTGGGGGGGGGGGGGCGGTCACGATGATCATCACAATATGGCTTGGATCAAATGGGATACCATTCTCGCTTCTCTTGATCAGGGTGGTTTGGGTGTGGGAAGCTTAAAAGCTTTTAACCTTGCTTTACTCCAGAAGTGGCGTTGGAGACTAGTTAACAATCCGGACTTACTTTGGGTCAGAATTATTAAAGCAATTCATGGTATGGAGGCTGGCTTCGATGACAAAGGTTGTTATACAAAGGGTATTTGGGCCCAAATTGTAAGTTCTTCCAATTATTTGCACTCGCGTAACATCCTTTCCAAAGGCACTCTTCGGCAATCTGTTGGTTCAGGTTCGCGCATTCGTTTTTGCAAATATGTATGGCTCGGAGATATGCCTTTGTGTGCTCGCTTTAATAGGCTGTATCGTCTTGAGTTAGATGAAAACTGCATGCTAAATGAACGACTCATTTCAGGTAACTGGTCATGGCATTGGCGTAGACCGATTACCTCTGGACACACAGCAGATCTTCTTCATACTCTCATGCTTGAGCTTAGCCACGTTGCGCTTTCTTCTAACTCAGATTCTTGGACATGGAGCATGGGAGAAGACGGGTTATTTTCTGTTGCTGCCACACGTCTTCATATTGATCACTTTACTCTTCAGTCTTCAAGCATTGGAACGAGATGGAACAAAGGCCTTCCAAGAAAGGTAAACATTTTCATTTGGAGATTGCGTTTGGATAGACTTCCTACTCGGTTAAACCTTTCCAAACGGGGTCTAGAAATCGACTCTATTATGTGTCCAATATGTAACACAAATGTTGAGTCAAACGACAATGTTTTCTTCAACTGTGAAGTTGCTTCTTCTGTTTGGTGTTTGATTCGTTCCTGGTGTAATATATCGTGCCCTTTGCCTTCTTCTTCTCGTGATTGGCTCACATGGATCGACAATTGGCCGGGTTCAAGTCTCAAAAAAGATCGTCTTTATGTCATCATCACCTCTATGTTTTGGACTATTTGGAAGTATCGTAATAGTGTCACATTTTGCTCTAATTCGTTGAGGAAATGTGACATCTTTGATTCCATTCGTTTAGTTTCTTTTTCTTGGCTGAAATATAGAGGTAGGAAAACTTCTAATTTGATAGATTGGTTATGTAATCTATTGTAACTTTCTAGCACTTTGCTAGTTTTTATCTTCTATATTAATCATTGCTGTTAAAAAAAAAAAAAAAAAAAAAAAAAAAAAACTTGTTAATAAATTAACTTTGTTATCTATATTTATAGAAATTAAAAAGTTCTTGTTTATTATATTATTTATATGGACATAAGATTAAATATCTGGCACCTCATTTTATCCAAAAGGGTTATTGGCAAAAAAAGGCATCATACTTGCCACTTTTTGTCATTGTATGTAGCGTCCTTTATTTTATTTTTATTGTAGCACCAACTTTTTTAAATCGTGCCATTGTGTGTACTTTGTGACCATTTTACCCTTACTTTTTTCAAATTTTGAAGGGTAAAATGGTCATTTCACATGGCTAAAAAGTCGCAAAGTACACACAATGACACAATTTAGAAAGGTTAGTGCTACAATCAAAAAAAATAAAGGACGCTACATACAATGACAAAAAGTGACAAGTATGATGCTTTTTTTTGCCAATAACCCTATCCAAAACCATAATGATGCCAAGTCATAGTATCACATTTAAAACACATATCTAATTACTCAACTAACCGTACCCAATTCTATTACTCCGTAGAATATTGCAAGTAGCAAGTACAATTTATAATTTGGACCAAAATAATGGATTTTTGGTTAGGGGTTTTTGGAATATAGTTAACCAAAAAGAGCAAGATGGTCGGTTGATGGGTGCACCCCACCACGCACGCAGCGGACACCAAATAGGCTGGCATAGGCTCCTGGTATCTCTATTTGTGGCTGTAAAGTAGTGTAACGTTATGGTTGTTTGGTTGCATTCCATTTTAACTATCTTTTACTACGTAATTTTCACTATGAAACATACTAATCAGAGTTTTATGTGGATATGTTTCTTGGTATAGTTTTAAGTGGATTAGAGGAACTTAAAATATCAGTATTGTGGTCAAAGCAAATAGATTTACAAGATTAGCTTTTTGTTGTTACACAAAGTGAGCGAGCCAAAGGCTTGCTACATGATCGCTATATTTTAGTTCCGTATGTTGTAGTGTTACTATACAGGAGCTTTCCTAGAAAAAATTGTTTTTTAGATGTCATGAGTTTGACTGTTTGAGTTACTGTCGAGAATAAATCTATACTACTTATAATAGTCAAAAGACTCTCTCTTCAAAAATTTCAGATGTACAAAAAATTATGCAATGTTTACAACACTTTAAAGCAAGCAATTTTCATAATTACAACAAGTAAAGAATTGTGTACAAACAAAACAAGCATGACTCGAAATTCAGACCAAAATACAGAATTATACATTAAATAGCCTTAAAAACACCCCTACACCTAATATTACAATGATTTAAACATAAAGTACAACCCTCCATTAAAACCCATCCATATTTAATTTACCCCTTCATCAAAATATACAACTATTTAAGCACAATGTACAATTTAATAGTTTATCTTTTCGTTACTATGTGTGAACCCTCAAAACCGTGGGGTTTTGAGTCCAAACGTGGTGCTACGACCACTAAAACGATGAGTTCTTCCTACCTTAGTCTTCAGTAACCAAAAAACACGAAAGAGATGATGTGGGTGTCGAATTCATGACCAAAACTCGAACAAAAGATGTGTTTGGGTGAGAATTGGAGTGCGTGTAATATGTCAAAAGAACGAGGATGAGATAAAGGTGAATGTGGTGGTGGCGGTGTAAGCTCACTCGCGGCGGTGGTGGTGCTTTGGCCGGAAAAACGCCCGGAAATGGAGAGGGTGAGGGTTTGGTGAGGTGCGGCTAAGAGAGAGAGAGAGAGAGGAAAGGGTGAAAACCCTAAACTATTATAATGTGTGTTTATATATGTGTAGTTTGGACCATAAGCAAACCCTAATGTGCCCATAGGGACTATTATTGTCATTTTTATTATATTTTTAACGAAATGCTAACGAGACCAATAAAACGTGTCATAATCATTTTTCGAGCACCCGTAGCTATTTCCATTAACTTTATATTTGTTTTTACATAAACTTTAACTATAAATACGTATAACGTTTATTTCTATTCGTTCGTTAACCAAATATTTCCGTTTTTACTTATTTTTGTGCCAATTCACGCAGTGGTACGTACTAGGACTCAAGGGATATATACGACTAACGAATAGAACCATATAAAATAGAATAATGGAAAACCCAAAATTACCAGTTTTCACAATTTGTATTTATTAGATTTTCTTTTTCCATTTTTGTGATATTTATTCAGTGATATGTTTAACAATTAAACCTACAACAAAGCAATTTGTATCATTAACATCTTTTATAAATGGAATTGTAGTTTCTAAATTTTGGCTCTAAAACAACACATAAAGCATATCTATACTACCTTATTATGTGTTTAGGATATCTATATTTACAAGTCTTAAAATGTTTAAGACCAAAAACATTTCTTTAATAGGAAAGATGCATACACATATAATTAAAAGCCTAGAAATTTAAGTGTCTTTAAAAAGTCTGGGTTGTTAGGGGGTTGGCAGTGGAACCCTTGTCTAAGAACCTTTACTTTTTTTATTAAAACATTACGAATGATAAAATACTTGAATTAAAAAAAAATGAAGTTAGTAAAGGGATGTAGTGAGTGATCGGTTGCCAACACAAAAATATGGGTGAGTGATGGAAAAAGTGCATGAATGATGTGGCATAAGGGGATTGGTTGGGAGTGAGTGATGGGATTTTCGGTGAGTGATGGGTTGCCAACCCCCTTACAAGTATAACTTTCAATGATTGTAATCTTTTAAGACTTACAAGAAAAGAAGCATATTGTATACCACTTTGATGCACATTTCAGACTTACAAGACAAGAAACACAGTGTACACCACTTTAATGCGCATATTAAAAAAATAATAAAACACCACATTAATGCTATTTAATGTAGTCAATTAATTAACTGGTCAATAAATACAGTTATTAAAACACCCCTTAAATAAGAAATACAAATTATCAAGCATATTTTACAACCAAATCAAACACAATTCCTACATTAAATGTCATTAATACAAATAATAAAGCACATTATACAAATATTTAAACAAGAACGGGCAACGGGCCAAATGAGCTTTAGCCCGAACGGGTGCAAGCCAAACGGGCTCGAGCCCGAATGGGCACGAGCCAACGGGCACGGGCTAAATGAAATTCTTGATATCCGTAAATTTATTGTCAAAAAGAACGTAATAAACTAAAATACATGATTCACCGAAAAATTTAATTTCAGGGTACCCGCCGCTGCAACACATTAAATGTTACTAAGACATCTCTTAAACTTAAATTAAGTAATACAAATAATAAAGCTAAAGTTAATCATATTTTTCTCCAGCGTGCAAATATTTCATACAAAACTACAATTAATACAATTATTGTTAGCCTTAAAATACTCACTCATTATAAAATACAATTAATATATCATAAGATAGAAGCCTGTCAAGCTATTAATGTTGTTATCATAACCCAGTCACTTAAATTCGATTGAAAATAATTGTACATGTCAAAGTACGAAAAACTTCAAGTAGTTTATACTTTATAAGCTATGAAATGTGTAGCTTTCTAATACTGTAATTCATATTTCATATACTGCACGAACTAATGTATACTACTCTATGGTTACACGTTATATAATATTGTGACAAATATTACACAACATTTATTGACTAGTAAGTAACTTTCACCGTCAGTCGTCACAGTTTCGTAATATTATTAACTACCGTTTGTGTATAGTAATTGCATCGCGATGCACAAGAACTCTATCATATTTATATGAGATAGTGTGGGATAAAGTTATTCCCTAAAATCTCGCTTTACGTAAACATATTATCATAAAAAATATATTATCGAATAATATTATTCGTTAAAAGTTTTGATTACAAGGTACTTATCGTTGCAACACGTGAGTAACCGGGTACCCCGTTAGTTTAAAAGTTCGTTTAGAGCAACTCTAGTCAGCAACTGATAATTCATGTACCGTTAGTGGGGTTAAGTCGTGAACATACTGTTTTATAGTAATAAAATAAAATAATGTGCCTTCTTCATTAATCCATTAGTAGTTGAGCATGCATATTTAAACCAAGAATCTTTGGAAGAAAGCTCCATTAATTTAAAATAAATGGTAATGTATCTCCCCGCTACAAAAAGATTTACATTTTAGTGACACACAAAGTAAGTACTCCATTATTTACACCTTTTACACATAAAAAGTGTAAATAAAACCACGATGAGTTCATGTCTATTTATAGTGTCAAAAAAAGGTGTGAAGATTATATATGTATTTATTTGCCTTACATTTTATTACTATAAAATGTCATTAAATCTTACTTTTAATCTTTAACCTATACTTTTAGTGACAAGTTTTTGCCACTAAAATCAGTTTTCTTGTAGCGTGTATAATTTATATTTAAGAGGGTTAAGCAAAATTGTAACATAGTGATTGGAGAAAAAGTTACGATCTGACACTCTATTTGTGATGTTCAAATTTCAAAAAAGACACTCTATTTGTGTTTAAGTTTGTAAATGCTATTAGGGTGATGGCAACCCTAGACTCCGAGTCATGGGAGGATTCCCACTAACAAATCACAGAGTGCCATGTGGCAGGAGGATTCTGAAGACAAAACTGTTGGCAGTTGGAGGATTCTAGAGGATTCGGAATCATGGCTCAATTTTTTTTAATGTATATTGTTATAAATAATAAAAATTATATGTAAAACTATTTATTATGTATATATAAAAGATAAAAATAAACAATTTATTTCATTAAAAAACGGTTACAACGACAAATACTGAAAATAATAAAAACTACGACAAATAAAACCAAACTACGGTTCTTGTGCGTCGAGGTAATCCAAATCTTGAGGCCAAACATGCTCGGTAAGGTCAACTCGTAGTCTTGAATTAACTTCTTCGTCTCGCAACTCCATAAGTGCGTCTTCGTCAAACTGCGGTTCGATTGGTAGGTCAATAATATGAACCGGAGATATCGCATGACCGTCTTCTTTGATAAGCATGATGTGCAAAATAATGCACGTGTACACGATCTTTGAAATCCTTTCTTTCGTTTTAGGCCGAAGTGGGCGATTAAGTATACCCCATCTACATTTGAGAACTCCAAAAGCTCGCTCGACGTCCTTCCTTGCCGCTTCTTGTAGTCGCTTGAATTTTACTTCCTTCGGATCCACCGGGAACTTGTATGCTTTAACGAAAACTGACCAACTTGGGTAGCCTCCATCCGCTAAATAATAACCCCGTTTGTAGTTTCTACCATTTACGGCAAATGAACTAGGAGGCGCTGTTTGATTCCGTTCTCTCAAAAAAAGAGGAGATGTGTTTAAGACATTTATGTCGTTGTTTGTGCCAGGAGGACCGAAGTACCCATGCCAAAACCATAAATCCCATGAAGTCACCGCTTCAAGCATAATCGTCGGGTGTTTGTAGCAACCTCGTTTGTATTGACCCTGCAAACGCCTAGGACACATCCTCCACTCGAAATGTGTACAGTCAATGCTACCGATCATCCCCGGTATGTGGTGCAGCTCTTCGTGAGCTTTTTGCAAAGTAGCAATGTCGTGCGCAGTCGGCTTACGTAAGAACTCTCGCCTGTATAAATCATTAACCGCATCACAAAACTCTTGGACATTCACGAGCCGTTCTTCCTGCCATTTTATAATATTTATTATTTTGAGCGGCAACACCACCGTCGGCGAGCTGTTGTACCGCTGACAAACATTTTTGTATCGCCGTGAAACTCTTTTGACTCCTTGCACCATACTGATGAGACGAAAAGTGTTACGCTTTTAGGGGGTCATTTAAGCCCTAATTCGTATAAATGTGATCAAATATTGCCCTAAATCGTTCCTTTTGTCATTTTAGGTACTTTTGAGAGGAATTCTGGAAAACATGCACATTTGGACGTTTTTGGAGCATAAAAGTGAAGAAAACGACAAAGTCTTAAAGAAGCAGGATTTTACAACCTGACGGCATCAGAAGTCACTAGGTGACGCCGTCAGCAAGGATGACAAAAGAGTGGAATTCAATTATCAAATGACAGGCCAGAAAGATTTCAAGAATTTACACCTGACGCCGTCAGGTGTTAAAAGGTGTAGGCCGTCAGGAACAAAGTTAAAGAGAGACGGCCCAGAAGGTTTTACATGCTGACCACGTCCTAAATGGATCTAGGCCATCCGAGAACCCTAATGGCGGCGAGCTGACGGCCGTCCAGACCTAATAAGCTGCCGCCGTCCCGAACTTTAAAATCTATATATAGTTTTCTATTTTTCATTCATTTGTGTGTGAACTTTGTGGAGAACTTTTAGGGCCAAACCCTAAAGACGAATTTTTGTGACTTTTAGGGTTTCCCAAACCCTGGAACCCTAGTGCTTAATTAAAGATCAAGTTTCCCACTTTAATTCAATCAATATGTCTATGTGTTGGTTGTCTTATCTATCTTGGCTTTATCTTTCAATTAACATGAGGTAGAATAAATTCTCCTAGTGTTTGCTTAGATCTAATGAAACCTAACTATTAATTATTGGTTGATTGGTGTTGTTGTTGTTTGTTGGGATGATTATTTATCGATGTTAGGGCTCAAGAAAACTGGCCCAACCCTCCCCTTTATGGTAAAGTGCTTGACGTCTTGGGAAACATTGTAGTCGAGGCATAACTAAGGTGGATATGTGTGAATTCACCATATCTTTATTCGTCATTTTAAGAGCCCAAAAAGACCAAAAACGTTAACGATTGCCAAAGATATATGTGTTTTTGCGTTTTTCAATGTGCAGGTACGGATGTTGAAATAATGGATGAAAATCAAAGAAAACGGCAACACGAGCACGGGAATGGAAGAAAAGGTTCATAAGCCGAAGCCGGGGAAGAGTTTTCTATTTTTGATCATATTTGAGCTTAAAATGTCAAAGTCTACCCTTGAGTATCATCACTTGGCACAAACGGTCCGTGGAAAAATGTTACAGAAATCATCCCTGAAGTTTCAGCAAGTTACAACATTAGTCCTTGCTATTTTCACTAAAACCTAAATCCAATAGCAAATCATAAGCTGGTCCATTACTCTTTATATAAAAAAACTCATAAACCCCATAACCCATCATTTCCCAAGCCCAATCCCATAATTAGAAAACCCGGCCCACTCTCCATTTATAACTCCCGGTTAAAAATAAAATAAAAAATATACCCCGTACCCTTTTTCCCTCCCCCCAAATTCACCCCTTTCCCAGCTCCTAAGAACCCTAATCCATTTTTACCACAATTACCCACTTCCACCCCAAATTACCTCGTATTAAGGGCATAAAGGACAATTCCCCACACCCCTGACACCTTGTCAGAGTATGGCAGCAAAGGAATGACATGTGGCAGCAATTTAGTGGATGGGACGCGTCACAAAGCTGAATAAAGGGCTCTGATTGGACGAGTGGTGTCACAAAGAATCAAGGTAGAATATTCCATGGAAGATGCTGAGTCTGGACGCTTCTGATGGCACTTTCACTCCTCATCTCTCAGCCTATATAAGGAAGCCCTCACCTACGATTTGGAGTTGTTAGTTTAGCTAGTTTAGGAGTAGGGTAGAGTAGCTTATGAGTATAGTTTTTAGCTTGTTTAAACGTTTTAAAGCTTGTAGTTACTCTTTCAGATTTGTTAATGTACTCACTTAAAGTTTCAATAAAATTTAGTTTTCAATCTTTTTCATTTTAGTCTTCAATGCAATTTAATGTTCAATTCTGTTTAAAGCTCTCGTTTAATGTTTTGTTGAATTCATCTAAGCTCAATCATAGCTTGTGATGAATGTTGATTAATGGTTTCTGCTCTTAATTAGTTTTGAGATTTTGGTAAATGAAAAACGGTTATTGATGGTGATGATTCTGGGTTTGATGATAGAAGATCACTAGTTGCAGAAGTGTTTAAGCCTATCGAAAGATAGGCTATGGTTGGTGTTTTCCCCTATTTCGGTTAGGGTCCAAAATTTGTAAGTCTCATTTCACATTTTCTAGTAATAATCTGAATTTCATGCTTAGTAGTTTTAATATGTTGAATTCAGTTGTTTTCTGTTTAATAACGTGTATTTGATGATGTTTGAGTAGATTTCTATATGATTGAGTGTGATTGATTCCTTCTAAGCTTTTATTCATGAAACTGCTTCCATACTGCATAGTTACTGTTTGATAAATGGTTTAGTTAAAGATGGTCTAGATTTGCATAAGATAGTTTCATAACTGGTAAATCTGTAATATGATGTTCTAGTTGTTTGTTATTTGTTCTCTCTGTTCATTTGATCTTCTGCAAGTATATCTGAGTTACTTTGATCATTAGTTTGGTGTTTAGAGGTTTGATAATGCATCTGTAGTGTAACTGCAATTATAGGAGGTGTTTGGATCAGCTTAGTTAGTGGTGATCTAGTTGTTCTTTTGATTAACTTTCTGCATAACTAGCTTTCTGTAGGCATAATTAGGATTGTTATAGTATAATTTTAGTAGTTTTAATAGCATTAGTCAAAATTAGCTCTTTAAGGGATTCTTATATGCATAAGTTGAAAATCTGCTTGTGCAATCTTGTTCAGTTAATACAATTTGTGTTTTAGTTTGCAATTTTAGTGCTTAATCATCTTCAACATACACTTAGGAACAGATTAAGGACAATAAAATTCAGATTTAGTCAAAGTGATAGTGCAATTAAAAAGTCAGTATACACTGATGGGTGCAGTCACAAATATGGTTTTTGTTGCTGAATCAAGCTTCAATTAGAGTTCAATTAGCTAAGTAGGCATAGGGTTTTTTGTGTTTCTGGATTCTTTGATTGGTAGTGAAGCTTTTGCCCCCCATTAGTTTGTATTTTTCAGCTTATTTGTACTGCTTATTTGCTTAGGAAAATAGGGCTTAAGAATGTGATTTCTGTCTTAGGTATAAGACTGCATGTTGTGCATCTTGGCTTGTAACCTGAGTTTGATTGATATTTCTATGCATCATTTAGCTGTATTAAGTGTTCTCAATGTTCTCTCAGCTTTTGGTCGTATAAAGTGCTTATTCGCTTATTGTTTGAGCTTATTGTTGGATGCCATATGTTCATTTGTGTGTTCTGATTGGGATATTGGTCTAAATTCTGTTTGTTTGAGCTTTTCTTAGTTCTATAAACATTCTGTAAAAGTTTTAGATAGTTTGGTGATAAGTGCTTATAAATAAGCACTTATCCAAACTGCTTATTAGGCCAATAAGCACTTTCCAGCTTATTTTTCCATTTTTTATATTTTTCTTAGATTTCAAATTACATTTTAGATTTTCTGTAAAAATTTCATAATTTTCTGAATTCATTTGCTATTTCTTTTTATTTTTAAATAGATTTTTAGAATAATAAATCATTTTTAATTCCAATTTAAATCACAAAAATGCAAAAATAGTTTCTGATTTTATTTTTAATTTTCATTTTCAGTTTAGAAAGATTTTTAGAGAATAAGTTTGTAGAATTAATCTTTCATTTTAAATTTAGTTTAGTTTTCTTTTAATAAAAAAAATACAAAAATAGTTTTAATTCATAATAAATAAATAAAAAGCCAAAAAAATATTTTTCTTTTTCCTAAAATTTTCTTTTATCATTTTAAAGTTTTAAAAATTACTTTTGAGCCCGTAGATCTAGTGTAGCTTAAAATTCGCGTTTTATTTTGTTACGTAGACGTTTTATTTTTAATTCGCGTTTATGGTTTTATCATTTGTGCTTAATATGCTTGTACGTTTAGTTTCATTAATTGAATTTAGATTGTTAT
>LBNU01031181.1:0-17057 GCA_014162995.1 Artemisia annua | reverse complement strand
TGCTATGATGTGAGTACCGGTAGTATTTAGATTCTAGAACTTGCGTTAGGACCATCTCAAATCCACAAGTGAGACTACATTCGTGTAGTTAAGATTTACTGCATGATAAGAGGCATAGGATTAACCCATTGTTTTAGACCTGTATATTTGTTATAATTACATTGACTTCATTGGTCAAGTAATTCTCCCACACCCTTTACGTTGTATCCACTTTTGGTACACGATACCCCTAGTACACCCCTCCGAGCCTATCCTTTCGTTTCGACCTTTGAGCATCTTACTCAAAGTGAGAATTTGTTTGCACCCCACTAAATGTACACCCAAATCACCTTAGCCTACCTTGTATGCACCCACCTGTGGTGCATTATTGTGAAAACATTTGTTAAACCCTTAGTTAATTATCCGGTCAATTACATGGTTGCTAAGTTAAGTCATATCCTTGTACATATTGTTTTGGGACGATTGGGACTCATGGGTAAAGTACTAGTGTGATGAAGTAATGGGGAAGAGCAACATTATTACCCCCATATGTGCTAAACATTTTAAAAGTACTCCAAGTTTTTCGATTATCTTAATTCGAGTCATTAGAATAGTGATTGTAAAGTTATGTAAAGATTCAAGTGTAAGGGGAATGCAAATCCCCTATGATGTATTATTTTGGATGGTAGGGCAAGAATGTATTAAAAAAAATCGAAAAATCAAGTAAAATACAAAAAAAATATGAAAAAGAAAGAAGAAAAACATACGGACTACCATCCCGTTTCCTTTTATGTTCCTTTTTAGTTTTTGTTATTTCATTTTTAGACTAAGATTGAGTCGAGTCTTGACTTAAGCAACGATGTAGAGTGCATGTATTTGATCATGATAATTAACTCGCCACCACTAAAATACCCTTTATTCCAACCAAACCGTGTTATCATATCCCTACACCTTACGTTACAACCCTTTATAAAGCCCTCTTTGATAGTTTATCTTAGGTGCTTACGCCTAGTGGAGGAGTAATTGATCCTTTCCCAAGCCTATGGTAATCTATTTGCTATGACAGGTAGTGAGTGTTATTTTCCGTTTCCATTTATGAGATATAAACTTTATGACATTTGAGAGATGTGAGAATCCAAACACTATTTGTGAGGTGCTAGTGTATGATTTCCGTGCTTGTTATGATTAGGGTCTAATAACTATTTGTTGTAATTACTTTTATATTCGTGTTAAATGACCCCTAACTCATATTTTGATTGGAATAAAAGCTCATTTGCTTGAGGACAAGCAAATCTCAAGTGTAAGGGTATTTGATGAGACGAAAAGTGTTACGCTTTTAGGGGGTCATTTAAGCCCTAATTCGTATAAATGTGATCAAATATTGCCCTAAATCGTTCCTTTTGTCATTTTAGGTACTTTTGAGAGGAATTCTGGAAAACATGCATAT
Organism: Artemisia annua; assembly: GCA_014162995.1. Taxonomy (NCBI): domain Eukaryota; kingdom Viridiplantae; phylum Streptophyta; class Magnoliopsida; order Asterales; family Asteraceae; genus Artemisia; species Artemisia annua. Next base: position 15,631 of record LBNU01031181.1, on the reverse strand, counting down.
TCGGACGTTTTTGGAGCATAAAAGTGAAGAAAACGACAAAGTCTCAAAAGATGAAGATTTACAACCTGACGGCGTCAGAAGTCACAAGGTGACGCCGTCAGAAAGCCTTGACAAAAGAGTGGAAACCAATTATCAAATGACGGGCCAGAGGAAATTTTGGATTTAACACCTGACGCCGTCAGGTGTTAGGAAAAGTAGGCCGTCAGGAGTAAAGTTAAAGAGTGACGGCCCAGAAGGATTTATAAGGTGACGGCGTCAGAAGTGGATCTAGGCCATCCGAGAAACCTAATGGCGGCGAGCTGACGGCGTCAGCCCTTATAACCTGACGCCGTCAGAGTGTAAAATCTATATATAGTTTTCTAATTTTCATTCATTAGTGTGGAACTTTGTGGAGAACTTTTAGGGCAAACCCTAAAGACGAATTTTCTGTACTTTTTAGGGTTTCCAACCCTTGGAACCCTCATGCTTAATTAAAGATAAGTCTTCACTTTAATTCAATCAATATGTCTATGTGTTGGTTGATTATCTCTTTTGCTTGTCTTTTAATTAACATGTGTAGCTAAATTCTCTAGTGTTTGCTTAGATCTAATGAAACCTAACTATTAATTATTGGTTAATTGGTGTGTGTTGTTGTTTGTTGGGATGATTGTTCCATCAATGTTAGGCTCAAGAAAACTGGCCAACCTCCTTTATGGTAACGTGCTTGAACGTCTTGGGAAACATGTAGTCGAGGCATACTAGGCTATTAAGGTAGTATTTAACGTATGAGCCACTGTTTACAACCCCTATGGTTGTGCCGTGCATGGCATAGGGCGAGATAAGAGCTCATAGAATTAGAGAGATATGTATGCCACTCCATGAGTTATTAGGAATACACCCTTCATCCACACAAGTAACACACAATTCAATTAACCGGTAAAAGATAGTTAGGGAGTAATGAAATCTAAGTAAACACAACTTTCTCCATATTGTTTTCACAACCACAATAGTTTAGAAATTTATTTATTTTAATTTGCATAAGTAGTAAACTTGGGTTAGTTGATTAACAACTAATTCCGCCCTTCTTCCAAAAACCGAGATTTTAATTGCTTTCTAAAAAATATAAAGATACAAAGAGAATCTTCCTTCCACCTTTAGACCTATTAGAGTAGCTTTTCTATCCTAACGAACACTATTCCCTGCGAGAGAGCGATCAATCCCCCGTACTTACCACTATCCTATACTACATCGGTCAGGTACACTGCCTGGTGGGGTTGTAAGCCTCTTGAGATCCCTCGAGAGGTAAAACCTGTTGTAAGGTCACAAAAGCACGCATCACATACCCTTCTTGCAAATACGGATTGCCACTCGACTTGATTCGATCGACAATTTCTAAAAATAATTTCTTTGGAAGACGAAACGTTTCGCGAAAGGTTGCGTCATTGTAGGTCGGATTTTCGACAAAATAATCTCTCATCAACATTTCTTCACCTTCGTTGCGATCACGCCTAACATATCCTCGTGACGACGTTGCAGTGTCTTGAATCGCCTTGTACTGTTTCATTACTTTGTACATAAACTCGACACTATCGTCGGATAACTCTTGTTCACTCGACGAGCCTGTCTGTGGGTAAGAATCGGAGGTTGAACTCATGGTGAAGATTTGTGTTTTTTTTAGTTTTAGTGAATATTGGAGTGAAATATTTGTGTGATATTTAGTTAGTAAGTATTGTATATGGGAATATATTAGCATTGTAGCCAATTCCCTACAATTTGTGCTACAAATTATGGGTCCCTGAGTCCTTCTGTGGGTCCCTGACTTCTTTCTGTGGGTCCCTGATTCATTTTCTTTGTGTTTTGATGGTGTATTGTAGCCAAGTTATCCCCATAGTATGTATATATATATATATATAGTGGTTTAGTGTTTAAGGAAAAAAAAAAAAAAAAAAAAAAAAAAAAAAAAAAAAAACCCAAACGGTCAAAAAAATGAAAACCCAACGGTCGAATTTTTGGATTGTTTCACCATGATTCTGCGTCTTGTTCTTGCTTCCCAGTCCCACGATTCTAGCGTCCTAAGGGTTGGCGGCGGTATTCACCGCCGTCCTCCCTCCCATGACTCCGAGAAGACGCTTGGGTTGCCATCACCCTTAAGGGAACTGGCAACCCACTCGATATCGACCCTCTGCAAACGTTGCCGCTCGGCATCAACGAATACCACTTGTTCGGCATGAATATCGGTATCCAATACCAATTCGGTATACACCCTTCCCCATATTTTTCGAACGTTGGCCATCAATGCATATAGCCGTTTGTGGCATATTTCACCAAAAAAAAAAAAAAAAAATCCCTTTAAATTATTACTTGATTTTTTACATCATGAATGCCACTAAAAAATGAAGGTGAGGCATGGTGAATTATGAAATGTGTTGGCAACATATGATTGGTTAATTTTGCATCAAGGTGAATCTTGGTGTGTTACAGAAAGTTTTCAATTTATTATTATTATTATTATTATTATTATTATTATTATTATTATTATTATTATTATTATTATTATTATTATTATTATTATTATTTGGCTATTTGAATTTATGATAATATGTCTTAACCAATATTAAACATATTGATGAAATGTAAATGAGTATACAAAATTCGGTTTATACTCTCTATGATTTAAATAATTTAAATATCAAAGCTCAATATAAGCACATGATAATAAATTATTACTTTAAACTAGCAGGGTATCAACGCGTTGCGACAGCGAATACCCTGTAAATTCTGTGAGTAATATATCTGATTATATGTTTTTTACGACGAATGATAATAATATATGAAATTAAGAGGTACCATACGATGATAAATATAAAAAGAGGCATTTAATTCAAAGCTAGGTTTACATAACACCTCAATTAGCATAAACCCTTAAAATTGCCATTAACATGAACTTGACCTGAATTTACCTTAAATGGGGATTTATTAAGAACTTCTTGCAAGACTTCTTGTGATTACTCCAAAACCTTCACACATGATTCTTCTATGAACAGATCAAGATCAGCAAAGCTTGCTACTAGAATTGTTCTCGTGATAATTTTCTTAAGAAATGAACTGGTAACAATTTTCCCTCCTAAAATCCCCTATGAAGCAAAGTTACGCACATGCGTCTGTGTATTTTGTAAATTCATGGAGTTATAAACTTATTAAGCCACAAGGGTAAAGTAGTAATTTTGCATTCTAACTGCTGTTAGTCTCTTTCGTTAAATCTCTTGTACCGTTAGTCCTATTTCACTACCTAAATTACGTTCTAAGTCCGTATTCCTCACAAAAACTAATGGGGTGACTTTTCTATTATTCTAAAACAACATAAAAGTTTGCTATTAAAACTTATAAAAATTGGGGTGTTATAGAATACTGCCCTTTTTTGCACAAACCCGCAAAATTTACTCCCATCATTATCTCTTGAGACTTTAAAGAGAGAAATTAAAATGTGTGTGTTTTCTGTATTTTTAATTATAAAAGAATTCATGAAAATTGAGTTGATAAATTATGTCATGAGTATTGTAATTTTTTTGTGTTTTGCTAACCTCAGCTTTAAAGTATGTGGTAAGAAATATGATTTATTACATAAAACGTAATTGATGATTATGAATGAATTGTGGTTCCTATAAAACAGATGAATGAATTGTGGTTCCTATAAAACAATCAAATCGAATAATTATCCTAAAAAAATATGCATTCGTAATAAGTTCTTTATTTATTTTTTCGAAAACGGCACTTTATATCCACACCCAAAATACAGTGTAATTACAATACAAAAGGGCAAAAGATCACTATCCCCACTTGGGACTAGACCTGACCACAGAAACACACATGACTAAAAATGAGGATATCCTCCAACGAGATGCTAGCAGGAACATGCATCATTTTAGACCAAAACTAAAAACACTAACAATACAACTTTACTCCTCACATCACAAAAACAACATCCAAACTTCAGACAAGTCAATCTGCACCAGCAAAATACCCATTACAGAGCACACCAAAACCAACAGAATAAGTTGGAATGTTGCTTAAGTAGACACGAACCATGATCACCTAACCACTCTGCATACATGTACCAGGCCCTGCAACCCACTGTTCCCATATTACTTTGTATTTACTAGACCTTCTAACTATCCATTCGTATGCTCTCAAACGAATTTCAATAAATAAATTTGCAGTCGTTTCAACCTTTTTCCCAAATACACGACAATTGCGGTTTTTCCATATATAATATTCTGTTGACAGACTGCCACAATTCCTTGTACTTTGCTGATATTGCAGTGCCACCATCATACGTTAACATGTCATTTGTAGAGAAAACATTTACATTATGTAAATTCCACCACTCGAAAACTTTTTCCCAAACCTTCATTGCCTCATTACAAAAGACCAGGCTACGATCGATAGTCTTACACATTTCATCACAGTTTGAGCATAAGATTGTGTGAAGATCGATCCCTTTCTTGTCTAATTCCACCGAACAGGGAGTCTACCACGAACCGCCCTCCACGTAAAAATATTCACCTTTTTGGGAACAAGTTTGTTCCACGTCGTCTGTCTATTATTGTTCCCAATATTAATGCACTTATCTTCCAACAATTTTGATAAGGCCTTGACGGAAAAAGTGCCATTATCATCAAGCACCCACTTCCACTCGTCCATGCAATTCACTAAATTGTATGAAGTAATTAAGTTAAACCTTTTAGCCACACCCCTAATAACAGTTGTTAGCAAAACTCTTTTACATATCACTCGACTCAGTTTTCTATTTTGTGTTTTTCTGTTTTGGTCTGTCTCAAATAAACTGTCCATTATTAACAATATTATTCGTAATCAAAATTAGTATTTTCAAAATTAATTGAAAGTATTAAATAATTGTCGCAAGGTAAAACTATATAGTCATGCAACAATTCAAACCGCAATAAATGCATTATTTTTAAACTGTGTGTGTGTGTGTATATATATATATATATATATGTGTGTGTGTGTGTGTGTGTGTATATATATATATATATATATATATATATATATATATATATATATATATATATATATATATATATATATATATATATATATATATATATACACACACTAGTAGGGTACCCGCGCGTTGCAGCGGCTGATACTCTGAAATAAAAATTTTCGACGAATAATGTATTTATTATGTTCTTTTTCACAATAAATTTACGGATATCAAGAATTTCGAATAGCCCGTGCCCGTTTGGACTCGAACCCGTTGGCCCGTGCCTGTTCGGGCTCCAGCCCGTTTGGTCCGCGCCCGTTCGGATTCAAGCCCATTTGGCCCGTTGCCCGTTCGGGCTTGAATATTTGTATAATGTGCTTTATTATTTGTAGTAGTGGAATTTAATGCAGGAATTGTGTTTAATTTGGTTGTACAATATGGTTGATAATTTGTATATCTTATGTAAGGGGTGTTTTAATAACTGTATTAATTGTATTTATTAACCAGTTAAATAATTGACTACATTAAATAGCATTAACGTGGTGTTTTGTTGTACACTATGCTTCTTGTTTTGTACGTCTGAAAATTATGTGCATTAAAGTGTTGTACACTATGTTTCTTTTCTTGTAAGTAGTAGTCATTATAGTCATTAATAACATTGACCACTTTAATAGCATTAATGTTGTAAGTGTGAAAATTACATCATGCTTATTTAGTTGTACACTATACTTATTTTGTTGTAAATCTGAAAATTGGTTGCAGCTATTGTACATTGTGCTTAAATGATTGTAATTTTTGGTGAAGGGGTGTTTTTAATAGCATTAATGTTGTTTGATAGAATTTTGGTCTTAAAATGACACCACGCTTTATTTTGTTGTACAATATGCTTATTTTGTTGTAATTCTGAAAATTGGGTGCGTTAAAGTGTTGTAAACCATGCTTAATTTTTGTAGTCTTAAAATTTTGGAAAGAGAGTCATTCATGCTTTATATATATAATATATATATATATATAGTATAATTATTATATTATAATATTATATATATAGGTATTATATATTATATATTTATATAATATATATATTATATTAGTATATTTATATTATATATTCATATATATAGTATTTGGTAAAGGTTAAAGATTCTGATTTAAATATAACTGCATATTTTGTTGGGTTTTTGCTAACAACAAGCCTTAAGGGTTGGTCGTTAAACAAATAATTTTTTTCATTACAATATCTCTTTGAATTGATTTGATTGGTGATATACGCCCGGAAAAGTGAAGAAATCCGAAAATATTACGTTACAAGAAATTGATTGTGATTTGGAGATATATTATACAAGAAATTGTCAGTAAATAAGGGATCTTAACGCAACCTAAGGTGTGTTAGCAAACCATTTTTTTGTTTGCAGACATTTAATTTGATTTTTTGATTTGGAGATTTTCGTGATTTATATCTAGAAAAGTTTCCAGATAAGCTAGGGGCCAGCCAAGGTGGGCATAAATCACGGAAAGGACAGTCACCAACCAGCGCATTCCACATTTTCAACTTTTAAAATCCATCTTCATTCCAGTTCAATCCAACGCTCCACCTTCTTCTTTATGTTTTAAAACCGCGTCCTCATCCTTATTTTTATAGTTCACTTTGTCCGTAAAAGTTTTTTTATACATTTTATTTTTATACCCTTTGTGAGTGGGTTTTCAAACATCTAAAACATAACAAAGTTACTAGTTAAAGTTGAGCTAGATATTTAGAAATTAAGTTACACCTCAATTCTTTTAGATAATTTCTTGGTTCAAGGGATATTTTGTAATTACCATACTGGTTTATTGACAGATATATCAAAGGACTAGATCAAAATTATTTCCATCTTACTAGTAGATTTTTGTTCGGCTACTAGTATTACTATCACAATCTACTTTAGCATGAGAATTGCCTAGAACTTTTATAACCCGTAATGATGTCCTAACAGATAAAAGAAAGGGCTTTACAGAAATGGATAAACACATTTATTAAATACAAAAGTTTATGAGTATTTTTTAGTTGCCGGAAAAATCTTATATTATCTTGATTGATTATTAAAAGATGACAAAGGCTTTTTCTCCAAAAGTGTTGTACTTCCATTCAAGACAGGGTAGTCCAAATGAACGGTTTAACATTTTTCAAAACTTTTTTTCCCTTAGATATTGTTTAGGGCATAATTTTCATGTTTATTTTGCCAATTTCATAATTATTTATATATCTTTTTACTAGTTTTTGATGCATAAAGGTACAGTATTTAATGCATCAAAAGAATATATGAAACTTTAAATTTTTGCAAGTTATATATGAAATTGCCGTTTGTCTTATTAGTTTAGAATTTTGGGTTTTTCTATCTCCAAATCTTTTTCTTCTGAGAACTCCTTTTTGTGCTAAAATAATTAGTTGGATTAACATTGATTACCCAAATCTAAACCAAATTTCTATCTAGTAATATAAGCACTTTTTCTAAGATAACAAAGATATTCCAAATAAAAGCATCTTCTCTTCACAACTCAACAAAACTTTAACCGATACGTTTGGAGTAATCTTGGGGTCCGTGACCACTATGATGGAGCTTACGGAAGTCGTAATTACAGGGTTCCCGGAGCATTGTGACAAGTGTGACCAAACGGGGCTGGAGGCTCTGATTCATTAATGTTGTTGGTTGTTCCAACTTCCACCGGAATTTGAACAGAAGGTCCGGACTCTGGATGCAACACGTGGTCTTCTGAGTTTCCATAACTTGTGCACGCGCGTTCATTTCCGTCCAGATGAATTCTTGCATATCGGTAACCGTTTGTTGTGATAGATAAGAACATATAGTTTAATACATTAATTCGGGTCGAAACATGATATATTGAAGATTATCAGGTAGTGTATAATCGACAGGTCCTGCTTCACAATTGGGAAGTTGGATGCACAACCAACGCGCGTACTCCCTCCCATCCAAAAACTTTAAATTTTTCGGACCTGTAAAAGTCGACATGTTATTCTCTCAAGTTCACGGAAAAGAGATCAAAAAATTTTAAAGCTTTGATTTTGAGTTGGTTAGAGAAAGATTTATTTTCCTTTCTAGATAATTACAATCAAAAGCTTTATTTTTTTGAAAAGCAACATTTTAATCAAACTTAATATATTTTTATGCAACATAAGGATATCTCAGAGGAAAAAGCATTTTGGAGATAGATAACCCAAAATTTCATATAACTAATAACAACGGGTAAATTCATATATATAATATTGCAATTTTAAATATTCATATAATATATCTTTTAGATGCATTAATAATTCTTAGTACTTTTATGCCATTTCATAAAATAGTAAAAGAGATATATATATAATTTATTGAAAAATATTTTTGCAAAATATAACAATGAAATATTGCCAACATAAGTATCTGGGAAAAAATGTTTTGAAATTTTTAACGTTTCTTGGACTTTCAACCCTGTCCATTGAATGGGATCAATATAATATTATAATATATATTAATTATATAATATACACAACACACACAAACCACATATATATATAATATAATATTACACAACAACACCAGTTTAAAAATAATGGCTTATTGCGGTTTGAATTGTTGCAATGACAATAATATAGTTTTACCTAGTGCGCAATTCTATTATACTTTCATTAAATTTTTGAAAATATAATTTTGATTACGAATAAATTTGTTAATATGGCAGTATTATTTGAGACAAGACCCAAAACAGAAAAAACACAAATAGAAAAACTGAGTCGACGTGAATAATGCTAAGAGTTTTGCTAAACAAATGTAATAATTAGGAGATGTGGCTAAAAGGTTTAAACTTAATTTACTCTCCATAACCACTTTTGGAGAATTAATTTAAAAGCCTTGTTGTGATACTTTGGTCATTAATAATCAAGAATAAAATATAATGAGGAACATATTTCTGCGATGGACTGTGAGTGATTCCTCTCTGTAAAATCGAATTTGATATGGTCACTTTTTTCCGTCCTAAGATGTCGTTTCACTTATCAAATGTGTTGGTAGACGCTAATCCTCTTTTTATTACTTTTAATGGTGAGCGATCACTTAAGGTTAAAATGAAAACGATGTCGATAGGCAATTCTCCGTGATCTACAAATATATTGGTTGACACCAAAAATAGGTGAAGAGTATTTTACTCGTGTTAGAAGAGGCGGTATGTCGTCGAACAAAAATTCTGGTTGACCTCCTAGGTCTGATGCAAGGAGTGGATTTAATGACAAGATTATTGGGATCTCTGATCTTCACACCAAGTCTTATCGCTCTCAAACTGTGATGGTATAGATATGTGTTAAACGTGCTCTAGATAACCGTCGATCGTTGGAGCTTACTGGTACATTTTGTTCTTTGAACCCGTGAGGGCAAATTGAATCAGGTTTGGAAAATATGAGTGGGTTATCTTTGTGCTAAGTGGGTGATTTATCTAGCCTAAATCTTAATTAATATGTAAATATTTTTCATCTACTAATAGGTTTGATTATTTGTATGATGGGGTTTAACATAATAGCCCTGGATTACAGCAACAATGCGAATGTAATCTAAGACAAAAATAACAATGTATAATACGGGTACGAAGGAAATGAATATGTAGGCAAGTTCTGTTATAGACAGAGAATATATATAGGATGAGGGGACGCTGGTTTATATTAATGGAACAACTCAGCAAGATTATTGTGTCGGAGTATTGGGGAGATAGAGTTGAGGATACGTGACCTCTGGCAAGATGATATAGATGTGTTTTTATGAAAGTTTGAATATCTGTGTGGGGTTTGGGTGATGGATCACGTATGGACTATGGTTACGTCTCCGTGAAACTGGTCTATGCAGCCATCTTGGCTCGACCATACATAGCATAGTATACTAGGAAATTATATGAGTGATGGTAAAACTCAGATCGAGGTAATCGCTCAAGAATCAAAGGCCTGGTTCCATAGTATGCAGAAGTGAGTTAATGTATGGTCTATCGCAAATCAAGTTCGAATAATCATGAGTATGCTAAGCCAACATTCACCAAGGCTTATATATTAGGTGTCTCGTTACAGACTGGCCTTATTTGGTTTTTTGCGTTGTGCTCTACGTAAATATTGGCTTTAATCTCTACTTCTTTTACTCCTCATCATCACTCTCTCTCGTTCTTGTAGTCATTAGAAGATCGACTCTCGGGTCTTGTGATACCGGTGCAACTTATTTTTCAGGTATTACTATGTCACACATCTCTTTACAGGCGCTATAACTAAGAATTACACAAGTTGATAAGATAGATTGTCATATAAGGATGAGAGCATATCGATAGCAATGATGGAACCAAATTACCACTACTTGTTTTAAACACGATACGTACCACGGTCTAGAAGGCTCGCTATGCTTTGGTCAAAAATTAACCCCATTTAGCTAATTTCATAAGGCTTTATGCAGTTAATACTTTATTATCCAATGGACTGTCTGTTTTCAACCTTGTAATATTAATCAAAAAATAAATTTCAGTCGTTTCAAACCTTTATTCCAATACATACACGACAATTGCTTTTATTTTCCTAATATATATATATTCTGTTGACAGGTCTGCCACAATTCCTTGTACTTGTACTGATTAATTTGAAGTGCCCATCATACGTTATTACATGTCATTTGTAGAGATAACATTAACTAATTATGTATAATTCCTCACACTCGAATTTTTATCCCAAAACTTCCTTCATTGCTCTCATTACAAAAGCCCCAGGCTACGATCCGATAGCTTAACACATTTCATCACAGTTTGAGCATAAGAATGTGTTGTAAGATCGATCCTTTCTTTGTCTATATATTTTCCAACACGAACGGGTATATCACGAATCGCCTCACTAAAATATTTCACTTTTGGACAAGTTTGTTCCACGTGTCTGATCTATATTGTTTCCAATATTATATGCACTTTCTTCCATACAAATTTTGATTAAGGCCTTGACGGAAAAGTGCCATTATCATCAGCACCCATCTTTACCACGTCCATGCATTCATTAAATTGTAGAAGTATTAAGTTTTAAACCTTTTAGCCACATACTCTAAATAACAGTTGTTATCAAAACTCTTTTAATATCACTCGACTCAGTTTTTATTTTTGTTTTCTGTTTTGGTTGTTCAAATTAAACTGTCATTTATTAAACAATTTATTCGTAATCAATAAAATCTAGTTTATTTTCAAAATTAATTGAAGTATTATAAATAATTGATCGCAAGGTAAAAATATATTCTATAGTCATGCAACCAATTCAAATCCGCAATAATGCATTTTTTTAAACCTGTGTGTGTATGTGTGTATATTATATAATATATATTATATATAATATGTGTGTGTGTGTGTGTGTTGTTGATATTATAATATATATATATTATATATAGCTAATGAATTGACTCTCTTCCAATTTAAAGACTACAAAAATTATAGCCATGGTTTACAACCTTACTTTAACGGCACCCAATTTTTAAGAATTAACAACAAAAAATAAGCATTAATTGTACAACAAATAAATAAAAATGCTCTGTTTGGTTGTATTATTAAGACCAAATTCTATCAAACTATACATTAATATTTAAAAAACACCTTCACCTAAATAATTAACTAATCAATTAAAAGCACAATGTACAATAGGGCTGCAACCTAACATTTTTACAGATTTACAAACAAAATATAAGTATAGTGTACAACATATAAATAAGCATGATGAAATTTTTCACTACTTACAACATTAATGCTATTAAAAGTGTCTATATGTTATAATGACTATAATGACTACTACTACAACGATAAAAGTAAACATAGGTGTTACAATACTTTAATGACTAATAATTTTCAGACGTACAAAACCAAGAAGCATAGTTTACAACATAACACCACGTTAATGCTATTTATAAATGGTTAGTCATATATTATAATGGTATATATAATTAATACATAATAATCACTGTAGCGGTTTATCTCACGCAGCGTTGCAGCGCTGACATCCCTCTGACATTATACAATAACAGTTTTCCGAGAATTATTAACATGAAATTCTTCTATATATCATGTTACTTAATTTGTCAACACAAACCTCCAAATATTTCAACAAGTGTATATCCCTGAATGTCAATTATGTCCATAGCCTTAGCTGTGTATCGGACATATGAAAATTATATGCCGATGGCACCATAGTTCGGCGACTCCAGCCGTTTGTGTCCCCAATATCGAGCGCGCCCGTTCGTATTCAACGAGCCCACTTGTGGCGATTCGCGCCCGTCGGCCAAATTGCATGTATTTGCTTGATATTAATGTGCGATATCATTTGTGCTTGCTGTACCAAGTAGCGGGGAGCTGTTTAGAATGTCGCAGGAATTGTGTTAGATAACAGGGCATCGTGTGCGAGACTGGGTAGTCGATATGGTTGATACAGATGGGGGTCATATCTTATGTAGAGGGTGTCTTTAATATGTTAGGATGGGTGGATATTTATTGCCAGTTAATAATTGATACATTAAAGGATTAACGTTGGTGGTTTGTGCAACACTATGCTGTGTGTCAATCGCTCGTTGGCGCTCAGTGTGGATAATTTACTTAATTGCATTAAAGTTTGATTCCGTAACACCTAAGTTACTTTTGTAAGTAGTAGTCATTATAGTCCATATATTGTGATAACAATATAGACCCACTAATATTAATAGCAATTAATTTTCGATATTGTGGTCGAGAAAATATTTTATTTCTCATGGAGTATTCAGCCAGCCCTTTTTAGTTTACACTCTAATCCTGCTATGTTGTGTAGAATCTGAGAATAAATTCTGGTTAGTGACTTAAGTTGTACATTGTGTGTTATAAATGATGGTAATTTTTTTTGAGTGAAGGGGTGTTTTTAAATAGCATATAATGTGTTTTGTATAGATTTTTGGTCTTAAAATTACAACCCACGCTTATATTTTTTTTGTTACAATATGCATGTTTTGTTGTAGATTCTGAAAATTGTGTGCATTCAAATGTTGTAAACCATGCATAATTTTTGTAGTCTTAAATTTGTGAAGAGTGATTCATTAGTCTTATATAATTAATATATATATATTATTTATAATAATTAATATTAATATATATATATATTATATATATATTATATATATACTTAATATATATATAATATATAAACACACACACATCTCAACTACACATACTAAATCTATAATATACTATTATAGGTATATTAATGTATATATTATATACACACCACACACAGGTTTAAAATAATTGCATTTATGGGTTGAATTGTTGCATGATATTATTGTATTTACCTTGCGGACAATTATTAATACTTTCAATTAATTATTGATAAATACTATTTTGATTTTAAACGAATATAATATTGTTAATATAATGGGACATGATTATATTGAGACAGGACCAAAACGGAAACACAAAATGAAAAACTTGATATAGTCGAGTCGATATGTAAAAGAGTTTTGCTAACATACTGTTATTAGGGTGTGGCTAAAAGTTCTAACTAATTACTTCATACAATTTAATAGTGAATCTGCATTGGATATTATTCATATAATGACGAGTTGGAAGTGGGGGTAGTCCTTGTATATATTAGGAACTAGAGCTTAATATATACCGTACAGATGCTGTTTATCAAAATATTGTTTGTAAACGTGCTAATTTTTCATTCTGTATGATATTGGCGAACAATAATACACAGAACGAGGTTTTGCTAACAACAGCTTACAGGGTTGTCGTTAAACAAATAATTTTCACTTACAATATTCTTATTGAATGATTCTGATTGATGAATAACGCCGGGAAAAAGTGAAGAAAATCCGAAATATTTGTTATACATGGAACAAAAGACATTGTTTCCCCGGAAATGTGATTGTCGATTTTAGGAGAAGATATTTTACTGTGATATTTTACAGATAGGTGGCTGGAGTAATCAAACTTAAAGGGTAGACTCCTGTCATCTACTCTCACGCGTAGAGAAATTAGGTCAAGGGATAAGGGGGATTCGATACGCCAACAACATTTATTTTTTGTTTGACATGCTCACAAATCTTATAGTTATTGAGATTTTTTGTGTATTGGGGAGATTTTCGTAGAGTCTTTATTATCGTCATATGCAGAATTTTTCCAGATAAGCTTAAGGGCCGTGGGGCAGCAAGTGTCATTAATTTTCGCTAAGATAGAAGGACCGGTCAGCCCAGTGGTGTGGACCTTTTAAATCCCTCTTTCACTTCAGTGGCCAATCCAACGGCTCAATGTATTCGGAGTTTAGAGAAAAATGTGTTATTAACCGCCGATCGCCCCTCCTTTTCTATCGTTCGCGTTGGCTAATTAAGTTTCATCTTTTCGTACGTATAATTTAATTAGATAAATATATTGTTTTCTTCTACAATATTACCCTTTTTGTGAGTGGAGTTGACTCAATCATCTTAAACTAAACGTACCAAGTACTAGTAAAAGTTTCATTGATGGGTTATTTTGAGGCGCAATCTGCCGTACAACATATCCTCAAGCTATTCTTGTAATCTGGTATCATACAGGGATAGGATATTTTGTTAGCAGCATTCATTGGTCAGAATTATGCTGGACAGATATATCCAAAGGGAACTAGTATCAAAATATTATTATATGGAATTCCAAACCTTTCGCATTTACTAGTATGTTGTTTGTGTTGTATCGTGTGAGGGAAAATCGAGTCTATGATAAACGACTGCATAAATACCTATTTCCCTTACTTTTCATATTATGGCATCGGAGATTATTGCCGTAGAATTTTTGTGACGATCATGAATGCTGCTAAAGATAACAAGATGGATAGGTGATTAGAATTACAGGATATCTAACATCTATAAAATACAGGGGGGATAAAATTTTTAGTTGCAGAAAAGAATAATCAACTCTATTTTATTTGATATTATAAAAAGGTTATAGATAAGGATATTTGGGTGAATATACAGATTGGTGTGTGTACTCCATTCGCAAGAGGGAGCGGTAAGTGCCAACAGTGAAAGCGTTACATTTCAAACACATTTTTTTCCCTAGATTTGTTTAGGACATACTGCTAAATTCGCAATGAGTTTGTGTGGTTAAATTTTTCATAAATGTTATATATATCCTTTTTACTGTTTTTGATGCTTAAAGTCACAAATGTATTTAATGATCAAAGTTATATGAAACTTTAATTTGCAAGTATATATATGAAATTGCCCCGTTGTATTATAGTTAGAATTTGGGTTTTTCTATCTCAAATCTTTTTTCTCGAGATCTTTTGTTGCATAAATATAGTTTATGTGTGTGACTCTTATGAGTTCGACATTAGTGCTTTTCCCATGTTCATACTTTAAAGAACAAAACCATTCCAACTTTAATTTTCTCTGGTTGAGAGTGTCTTTGATGTATATTCTAGGAAAGAAAATACATCTTCTCTTCACAACTCCAACACAACTTTAACAATTTTTTGTTGATCTCTTTTGTCCTTGTGAACTTGGGAAAACATGTCTATTACAAGGTCCGAAAAATTCTTAATGTTTTGGCTGCTTTCGTAATATGTTGGATGTTGTTGGTTGGGTTCAACTTCCAATCTTGAGATATGTTTATTACTATCTC
>LBNU01031180.1:17112-33677 GCA_014162995.1 Artemisia annua | reverse complement strand
AAAGAAATAAAAATAAAAATAAAAATAAGTTTTACTTTTTGATATTAGATTAATGTTTTCATTTAAATTTGTAAATATGAATCTTGATAAAGGGTAAGCATGAATAATTTTAAATTCTAATTTTAGTAGTAAGCTAGTAGATAATTTTATTGACGCAATCAGAAAGGAAATAATATTAGAACGAAAAAAGTATTTTGCAACGGCTGGGCTAACTTGTGTTATGAGTTAGTAACTTCAGGTATGATTATGTGATTTTTTGTTATACTTGTTAGCTAGAGAAGACTTTCAAAAGTTGCGAGAAAATAAATTATATCATTTATTGTTAGAAACTTTTGATTTTTTATTTTTGTTATAATTCTTTAAACTAATTTACTTTTATATTTAACTAGACGAGTACCCGTGCATAGCAACGAGATTTTATAGCGACATATAGTTATAATGATATTTTGGTTTAAGCGTTGTGTAACATTTTGCGTAACCAAAATAACCCTATAAATATCTACTGCTATAAAATTTCGTTGGTATGCATTGATACTCGTCTAGTATATTAAACATGCAATTTTGTTTATATAAGGAGTCTATAGTAAAGATGTGGAAACCAATTATACTTGAATACCATCAAATTTTGAATGGCCATGGCCCATGCGATACTATCAAATTTTGTCCACCTTTTATGACAAAGTACTATGCACTGCCATCGAATTTCGAATAACCATGAATGATTATATTTAATTTTTTGTTGTCATTTCTTTTCCTTTTTTTACTCTTTCGAATAACCATGAATGATTATATAAAAAATTCTATCATATTAAACTATGTCATCATGAATCCATGATGCACATTAAGAAACAGTATATCTTGAAGACATGAATAATCCTTACAACAAATACACTAACTTTTTCAACTACATATCTTGAAGACATGAATAATCCTTACAACAAATACACTGAACTTTTTCAACTACATGAGATGTTATACAAAAGTGATATATATTGTATATAAGATCGGTTGACCACATGATTACATTTATTGGAGATTAAAGAAAATACATAAATCACATACTACAAGATAGAATACCAAAAATAAAGCTTGAAATCTTAACTAAACATGTAAAAAACTTGTCCTGGTTACCTCCAAAGCTAATCGAGCTAGAAATAAACTGAGTCTCTCTCTCATGCCAAGAATCTGTGCATGCAACCTCACATTAACCAAGTAGAAACCATAAAAAAAAAAACCCAAATTGATATCAAGATTCAAATGAAATATTATAAAAATCAAGATCTTACCTTGCAATATATGTGACAAACAATGAGTTACTACATATAGCAGAAAGAAGTTGGATGGATCAATAGATCATGGGGGAACCTGCAAGAGTAGAAGAATGATTACATCTCAGCGAAAACTTTATTAAAAGAATAAATCAAAACGAAAATCGTATAAGAAGGTTGATTCATAGGATCTTTTATTTTTCCATTTTTGACTTATTTGCTAATTGTTTTCGAGAAAATGATTTTGATGAATTAGATGACTGAGAGGACACTAAGAAGGATATGCATTATATATTTACGCATGATATGATGAACATATCAAATTAGAGTGTTTAAGAAGGATATGCGGTATATATCAATCCATTTTCAAATGACTCTTCTCAATCAATTCCGTAATCATACATGGACTAATTAAAATCTTTACAAACTTATCAATATTAACTAAAATAAAACGTGCAAATGATTTAATACCTCTAATACTCTCATAAACTATTTGTCAAACGGTTGCCTAAATGAAATTAATTTATTTAAGGAAACACAACAAGCATCCCTTCCTAGTTAATGCACGATTTTAAGTGCTTTAAGGAAACACAACAAGCATAAACTATTTGTCAAACGGTTACCTAAATAAAAATTATTGTTTTCTTTTCACAATCACAAATCAGTTTCAATGTTCCTTAATCACGAATGAAGTCAACTCTTATATAACCATGTGTTTAAGTTTTTCATATCAGTTTTTCAACATTTCACAAACTTTGACTTTTCACTTTTTTCACATCAAATTCAAACAAATTAACAAAAATAAATTTATACAAACAAAGTTTATAGTATGAAATTCAAATAACAAATTTTATATAAACCATACAAGTTCCGGCATAATGCGGCGGGGGCAACAGATTCCAGCATAGGTTGGCAGCGGTGACGGTGGAATCTATTAATCATCCTTTCAAAAAATATAGATCTAAGTGAAAAAAAAAACCCTCAAAACTTACCGAATCATATAGATCTATTAAAAATTTCAAAGGGTACCTCAAAAAACCTTAAAATCGTGCATGGTAGTGGGCTGGTGATATTCGGCTCCAGCGATAGCAACGAATTCCGGTGGCGGCATCAACAATTTCCGGCGACAGCGGCGGCCGCGACGACGACTTTTTCCAGCGGGATAGCATCTATAAATAAAATCTATATATCTATAAATAAAAAAATCTTCAAAACATGTTTAATATACGTAGATCTATTAAAAAAACTCATAAAAATACCTCAAAACATGAAAAAACTCGTTTGGTGGTCGTGGTTTGTGGCAGTTCCGGCGACGGAGGAGGAATGGTGGATGGTGGATTTCGATGGTTTGTTGGTTTTTGTGGCGGTGGAGTCCGGTGGTGGTGGCATCAGGTGATGGTGGCGTCGGATGGTGGTTGTGTTTGTGTGCTGGTGAAAGAGACGAGCTTATTTGTGTGTGTGATTTTGTGTAAAGAGATGTCAACTAAAATAGTTTCATTCATTTGATATGGTCACGGAATATATATTTTTCACATTTAAAGGGCATTGGATTTCCATAGTTTGACAAGGGTATTATGGGGATTGACCTAAAAATCAGTTTTCCACCTTTCACCTTTGACCATTTTTCCATTATATGTAGTTAAGATAAAGGATAACTAATTTGTGCAAGGGCAAGACCCAGAAACAAGAAAACATTGACAAATAAATGAAAACAAATATATGGTAGGATTCATCTATTTTAAACAAGTATTTGGTATTTGGTATTTAATGTAAATTACTGGTATTTTATTTTTGGATCTCATTAGTCAAAACATGATGTTACATTGCAAATAATTTCAAGATGGATCATGAAAGATTGTCTTGAGATCCCAATAAGGAATAGCCGGTTGCACTGTTACAAAAGCGAGTAACATGGAATAAAAGCACTCCCGTATTATCAAAGTAGAGGTACTAGTATTAGTTAAAGGGAGAATTACGTATACATCTTCCAAACATTGACGGAGCTAGAATTTGGTTTTCGGGTGGGCCAAAACAAATACAAAAATGAACTGCGAAAAAAATGGTGCGGTGAATTTGTTTACCCAATCGACGATCAAACTTTTGTAACTTTATTTTTTCAGTTGATGTCACAAACTAGTAATATTCTCTTGAGTGGGTCTCTCTTTATACTTTGGGTGGGTTAAATATAATATTTTAGTTGAGCTAAAACAATTCAGTTATGAAAATACATTACAACATATACGTATTACATGTAATTTATCTATATCTTGGGTTGGCCATGGCCCATCCAAGCCTTAGTGTAGCTCCGTCCCGCTTCCAAAAGCTTCATAATTCATTAATCGCCTATGTATCTTTTCGAACCTATATATATCCAAATAAATAAATAATACATAAATAAAACACAAAGTAAATGAAAATTATAACTTAATTTGAATTTTGACCATTATACCTTTAATTATGTTATTTATTAAACAAACTGCTCATGTTTTTCCAATAAAATCAAGCCGCCATTATACTACCTCTTGACAAACAATTTTTAGATTAACTTAAAACATGACTTGTATTGCATCAAATAAGAGGCAATGTTATTGTGGGTGCCACATATGTCACACCGATGGAGAAAAACAATGTTCTAAGTAAAACATACAACAACAAAAAACTAATATAAAATATTTGACCGAAGAATATTATTGCAAGCGAAGAAGAAAAACTAATTAAATAAGGAAGGGACATTGAAGATATATACATCTTGCGGCAAGATATACATGTGAGAAAACAACAAGTTAATATTTGTTGTTGTGGCAAGAAGTCAGTTATAGTTTAACATATTTAGATATATTTCCACCAAAATTTAGAGTGGAAAAGAATTGCAGGCTGACTTTTCATGTTGATGAAAGACGGATACTCGTATGTTAAAAGTCTTATGAGAAGAAAAGGTATAATAAACAATTTAGAATGATTTGGTTTTGTTTTAACATATTTAGATATATTTCCACCAAAATTTAGAGTGGAAAAGAATTGCATACTGACTTTTCATGTTGATGAAAGACGGATACTCGTAATGTTAAAAGTCTTATGAGAAGAAAAGGTATAATAGACAATTTAGAATGATTTGGTTTTGTTTATAAATTACTTGATTAATTGGATATATGTGACATTTTTAAGAGTTTTGAAGAATGTATATATAATTATTATTTTAGGTTGTATATATAGGTAATTATTAAACTTTAGAGTGATATATATGCGATTCCCCTCTCATAGTTGGAGCTATATAAGCATTATATCTAAAACTACTACTACTATAAGTTAGAAACTTAGAATGTAACACATGGTTAAAGAAGGAAGTTGTATTTTCCAAAGTTGGTGATTCACCTAAGATAATTTAGGATTTTAGCTATGTTTGGCATACGAGATGGATTTTAGGTATGTTCGGCATGATTGTTAAGAGATTATACTCAATTTTTTGAAAATAAGCTACTTAAAATATAATATTTGTTTGATAGACATAACTTATAAGAGTTACAGAAAAATAACATTTCATAATATCTGAAAATCAAATGTTACTTCATATAACTTATAAAAATAATAATCTTTTTACAATCTCCTTCTCCATCTCCGCTCCATCTTTAATTCTCGCTACAATTATTTTTGCTAAACATATCTTCTATGTATTTAACTCTATAAAAAGTTTATGGCTGTTTTCTTTGAAACTCTTGGTTTTGTCTACCAACAGCTTTGTGCCTTTGTTTACATAAAAANTTTCCACCAAAATTTAGAGTGGAAAAGAATTGCATACTGACTTTTCATGTTGATGAAAGACGGATACTCGTAATGTTAAAAGTCTTATGAGAAGAAAAGGTATAATAGACAATTTAGAATGATTTGGTTTTGTTTATAAATTACTTGATTAATTGGATATATGTGACATTTTTAAGAGTTTTGAAGAATGTATATATAATTATTATTTTAGGTTGTATATATAGGTAATTATTAAACTTTAGAGTGATATATATGCGATTCCCCTCTCATAGTTGGAGCTATATAAGCATTATATCTAAAACTACTACTACTATAAGTTAGAAACTTAGAATGTAACACATGGTTAAAGAAGGAAGTTGTATTTTCCAAAGTTGGTGATTCACCTAAGATAATTTAGGATTTTAGCTATGTTTGGCATACGAGATGGATTTTAGGTATGTTCGGCATGATTGTTAAGAGATTATACTCAATTTTTTGAAAATAAGCTACTTAAAATATAATATTTGTTTGATAGACATAACTTATAAGAGTTACAGAAAAATAACATTTCATAATATCTGAAAATCAAATGTTACTTCATATAACTTATAAAAATAATCATCTTTTTACAATCTCCTTCTCCATCTCCGCTCCATCTTTAATTCTCGCTACAATTGTTTTTGCTAAATATATCTTCTATGTATTTAACTCTGTAAAAAGTTTATGGCTGTTTTCTTTGAAACTCTTGGTTTTGTCTACCAATAGCTTTGTACATTTCTTTACATAAAAAGGCATTCTAAATATTATATTGTTGCAATAGATCCATTATCTTAGCGTGAACATTTTAATGTTATTATAGTTCATTCTTTCACGTCTTTTTCTTGTTAGTCACTTACAGTTGTAATATCAAGTAAAACAACTTTATTTCGGATAAACTAAACTAAGTCATCCAATCTCGACTTGAAACCTGGTAAATATCTTTTACCAAAATATTTTTTTGTCCTATCAAATTAATGTTACTGTAAATTAACTCTTGTGAATTGTAATCCTATACTCCCCCAAAGATAAAGATTGTGTAGATGGTCATCATTTCGACGATAGAGCCTGTGGCCCTGTGGGGATTGAGTATTGTGATCCCAAACTTCACCAATGACTTAACGAGCTATGGTTGGCAAAACTTAATCTTGTGCACACTAGTACAGTACAAAGCAAGAAGTCTCGTTTTCAAAGTGAAACTAACTATTTTACGCAGCACATTCCTCGTGAAGAAATGGGTATGAAGGAATGCTTTCATTCTTAGTTGTTTGGGTTGTGGGTTTGATATTTGAAAATGGGAACTAGACCCTCAAAACTAGGCATTATCAAACTCACCAAGAGTAGTAGATTTGCAAACATTGGCGGAGCTTGAAGATCAAGCAAAATAAAATAAAATCACATAAAAAAACATTAAAAATACAAATGATTTATACATGTTGGGAGTGCCAATGCCCTCCTTTGTCCTCACTACTCTCCGACTTTATTTTTAAACTCATTCCATACCAATACTCATAGTCATTCCCCTCAAGAAATCAAACACCCCTAGTTGTACTTGTTTCTTAAACTTATGTTTTGCGTCAATTCAACAACACAACCTATGTACAAGTGAATAAATGTCACACACAATGTTTAATAGAGATCTAATAAACTAAATTTGTGAGCAACTAACTCATACTTGAAAAAAGCTCAAACTCAACTTGATTTGAGCCAATTATAGTCGACCTACTCAAGTAAACTTCAAGTTTGAGCTTGAGTATTGATTGATTAGTCGAACTACTCAATAACTTTACTTCATATATCAAGTTGTATTTTGAAAATGAAGGCTCAGTCAACATCAATTGTGTTCTTTAGTTTGGTTTACAAAGAAAAGTGAAGAAAACTGAAAGAAATCCCAAAAAAAAAGTTTGTGTTCTTAAGACATTTAAAAGAAGTAAGTAAATGAAAATAGAGGGAATGTTTGGGTTTTTGGATGTCAAATGTTTGTGCTCATATATGGAATGGAAAGGAAGTATAGAAGACGTACCATGTTGAATTTAACAAATTAAATTTATCAATCTTATTTCTTTCTTATTTTCAGAGAGTAAAATTACTATATATATTAAAAGGCATTCCATACGACGCCGTTCATGCTACAGTTTCCTCAGCCCATTTCCTTCGTCAGCCCAATGTATGCCTTAGCCCACCTTCATACTGTCCATCTGTTATGATCCGGTCTGGATTGTTTTTTGGGATAAAGTGAGAGGGTTCTAGATTTCTCCGGCACGTACACACACCATCATCTTCACCAATTAACAAGATGAATACTCTCATAACATCCGCAGCATCAAACTGCCTCTCTCTCACCCGATTATACCAGGTAGAATTTGGGGTTNGTTTTGTGTAAAGGTTGAGCCTTGATAGCTTAGGGTTAGGGTTTGATTTTGCAAGTGATGGTGGGAGATTAGTGGAGTTGGGTGACTCATCAAAATCTAGTAAATATTTCTAGGGCCAAAAAGATATCCATCCTATGAAATCAAAATACTTTCGTTGATTAATCATGTTGATTCCTAATGTTTTGATGTTATTAAAGGTAGCTTATCTATTATTAAATAAAAAAAATAGGATCAATTTGATGTTTGTTTTTAATAGGTGATGTCAAGGTGCGTCGATACGTGTCCCAGAAGAATTAATTGCCCGTTATTTTTGGGCGGTTTCATAATACTATGTGAGTGTTTCTTTGATGATTTAAAGGTTTGATTTTTTTTGGGTTTTTTGGTATGATTTTATGGGTTTTGTGTACCTTATATAATTTGATTATGTGGGTGTTGATTGGGTTTTGATTTTTGGTTTTTAGGATTGTATGTGGCAAACCTGCGAATACTTCAAGATGAAAGGTATGTATATTTTCTTTAATCAAGGTGTTGGTGGATGTGTCTGATGTGGTGTGCGTTTATGTGGTTGAGAAGGAAGATACTTATAGCTTTTTTATGTTTAATATAAGCACTCATAAGAAAATGCAATTGTAATCTTCATTCATAGAATAGCTTAGGGTGTTTGGATGTGCTCTTCACTGCTTTAGAGCTTATCTTGGTTTGTCATTTAGAGTGGCCATGACAGATAGTTTTTTTTTGTTTTGCTTTGCTTTTTTTTTATAATGAATTAACCTACAAAAGGCCCTTCTTAATGGCGGTTTTCGACATTGTGCAAATCGGGTTCTCAACAACATTAACAACAAGATTTTATGCTTTGGTATGGTTATGTAGATTTGAAATAAGAGGATAAATGTAGTTTCGGTTTGTGTTATTTGTACGTTTGCTTCATATACTAATCTCAAAAGATCAAGTGAATGATTATTGGAAGTAGAAAAGAAAGATCTTTAGATTTCAACTAAGTTTATTTTCTTATTGTTCCGTATGGATCACTGCCCAACTCGGGGAATTGGTATGTGAAATATTCTCTTTTTGGTTGTTGTTTTTACTTCGGTTTCCTTACATTAATTAGTTTTATTAAATTTCGGATTTGAGTTTGCGTTTTCTGATTATGTTACTTTCATTAGAAAGCAATGAAGAGGTAGAAGACGAAGCTCACATAGGTGTTCTTTCTGGCAATTGAGAACGCTTCTGAACTATACATGAGTAAGATGTCGTGATGATGAATTGCCCTTTTACTGTTGTTACAGCACATTGATGTGTTAACCTTTATTGTAAACAACTTATTTTTCGTTATGTAGGATGTACCTGAGGATTCAGAGTTGGGCTCTAATACGGGCACTGAAAGCAATAAAAGGAACGAAAAAACAAAATATGAAGAGGAAGCTACTGCTAAGGGATTGCAGGTTTGTTTGTGCTATAGTCGATATCTGTAGTTGGTGCTCTTTGTATATTTGTGACTGCTGATATTGTCACCTGCATTACATCAGCTAACTTAAATTACAACTGCTGTTTACAATTTGATTTTGTATCTTCTAACCGGTCGCTTGCACTAATCAGCGACCTGTTGATAATACCTCTCATGGAAACACTAAACGTGTTCACTTCGCAGCTGAAGGTAAAACTAGATATAGCATTATTCGGAATTATTGGTATATAAGCAAATGTGTATGTACTTTGTATTCTGTATACACATTTGTATTATTTGCTTTATAATGCTTATTTGGAATTTGTTTTCTAAATAGGAAATGCAACTGGCAGCAACGGATGCAACTTATGCAAGAATGCCACGTCTACAAGTTCAGGTAGTATAGAACTGTGTTATCATCAACAATTATGTTCAGTTTCTACTTTATATTGATTTCTTTTTGTTTGTCGTGTTTCTGTATGTGTGATTTAGGACCACCGTCATATTAAATTTAGCATAAGAGATGTATGCAGTTTCCAAACAGTGCAACGCCTTCTTTTGGTATGAAGAATTTATAAAGAGGGGCCTTAAATATGCATGTCCAAAGTATCACCGGTGTTGTTTAGGATAACATTGTGTGAACTTGAGCCGATCTCCGCAAAATACGGTTTAAAAAGAGACAAGGTAATGCAGTCATAAATTTATGAATTAGCCGCCCTTTGTTTCCTTCTTATATTAATTAAACAATCTTGTAGAAGATCCTGATCTACAAAGTAATGCAGTCATAACCAGTCAAGAGAATGAACCCGCCCAAGTACTAAATTATTACAGAGTGATTACATACAATGTCTGGGAGTGCATAATTTTAATACCAGAAGGTACCCAATGTGTCAGTGCCATTTACGATATACTGATTCACATTTGCTACTAATTGTAAATTTAGAATTATTGAATTCAACATGTTGTTGCAGATCTTGGGTAGGGTGTGGAGCCATGAGCTAGAGGAGGTGTGCCTGCTCGCTTTTTCAGTAAGTACTTATCTACTTTATATACATTGACAAATGAGGTAGAGCTAGAAAATTAATTGTGTAGATGGAAAATAGATGAAATAATAGTATAGGCCAGGTGTCCTTATATAAGAATAATAACTTAAGATCATCTGATCATATAAAACCGTACTAAAGTAACAGCTTTCGTTAAACTTTTCAGAATACTGATGCGTTTTAGATTTTTAAAAAGAAGATATTTTTTCACTTACTTGAAAGAACAATGTTGCAAAAAAAACAAATGCACACTATAATTGTTTCTCTTTCATAAATAAAGACCAAATTTACTCTTAACAGACATTGGTACTTAAGTTGAGTCGTTTAAACCTGACAACGTATATGGTCGGAAGGCATCATTTGACTGAAAGGTGTAACTGCTTGCTTTTAGCCAGTTAATAAAGCTTAAAATAAGTGCTTAATTCTTTTCGTTGCACATTGTTAGTTTAAGCTGATATATTAATGAATCTGATGGCGATATTTGGTTGTCGTTATATGTTGAAGATAATTAGTTAATTGTTTGGGACTAAATACTGGAAATGATTACATAGACAATGTAAAGTTAGCTGCATATAGTTAATTGTTTGGGACTAATCAGTGGCCATTTATCTGTTACTTATATCTTTAAGTACATGGATCATAAGTTTATCATGAGCAGTTTTCGTATGTGATTGAGCAGGTACTTATAGTTTTTTGTGCATACGTTCTTAGGTGGCCCTTCTAATTCCAGTCGTAGGCAGCGAAAAAGATTATCCCAGCCCAACCGAGCATGATCAGAAACATGTGTACAAGGTGAATAGCAAGATTAACTTCCTGCTACTATCATGTGCCTACAAATACTTTTCAAAAACTTTACATGATGGAAACTATCATAGTGTAATGTCAAATATGTTGGATTACATTAATTGCAGGCCAGATGATATACTCTAATCATAACATGAAATAGCAAATTACTTTCCTAATACTTTTTGTAACATTCAAATGGATATTAAACTTATCACATTCAAACTCATGCACCTGCAATCACAATTACCAAAAATTTGCTAAGAAAATACCAAAAAAATTACGAGAGAAAAACCGGCCAGGCCGCAACGCGGCCGACCGTCGCCATACTCGTTATAAAAATGATATATTCGTTTCTTTCTTTCATTTACTGTTTGTCCAACTTGAGAACACATTTAACATTAACATTAATTCACTCCTTTCATCTTCTTTAGTTTTGTCTACTTTCATTTATCTCAAAATAAATTTAGAGAAGAGAGTGCAAAATTGAGATATAAGGTCGTAAGACCTGATTACATCCTAGCTACAACTCTTGATAATGGATTTATCTTTAGTCTATAGAACTTAAATTATTTTTTGGGTGGGCCAGTTATTTAAGTGTCAAGGTAGTGTAAAGTGGGCCAAATTAGAGAAAGACAAAATTTCACCGTTCGTCCCTAAAGTTGACGCGTTTCGCGCGTATCGTCCTTTTTCCCTTTTTTTTTTTGCATTTTCGTCCCTGAACTCTCCAATTTTTGCGCGGTTAGTCCTTGGACCCTAGTTTTGGCTAACGGACGTTGCTTTGCAATGTTAGTTGACAAGTCAAAGGGTTTTTTGGTCATTTCATATTTTTGTAAACGCAACCTTATGGAGAATATAAAACGGCTATTAATGTGCAAACCCAATCAGTTTCTACTGTTGCTGGGCAAACCGATCATTGTCACACACACAAACCTTGAAACCCTAGTACCATTAAACAAATCAATCTCGAGCATACCGTGATTATTGCGATGGCGAACAAAGATTGGAGCAAAGTACCATTTAATGAAGACATGAAAGATTATTTTTATGAAAAGTATAAGGATTCCTTGAAGAACAAAGAGGAGGTGACTGATGAAATGTTAGGCGACTTATGGAACTATGCTATGGTGGAAGGTTAGCACATTGTTGCATTGGTCTTCTTTAGAATAAAATTTATCCTTATTGACTTGTGTTGACTTTTTGTTGATCATCTGCCCCATCTTATTTCACAATTCTCAAAAAAGGACCCAGTGAGCTTTATTCAACCCTTGAGTCTGTGTTTGATCAGAACCTAAATCCCATGAAGGGTAAGCAAGCAGAGGCGAATAAAGGTGTGCATTTTGGTTTTTATTTTTAAAATGGCAAACCTTGAGCATGTGTGTGGACCATTTAGATGTTGATTTGCTCTTTTGATGCTGCCATAATGAATGAAAGCCCTTTAGGATAGTTTATTATATGCATAGCTGCAACTGCAAATTCACTTTAGCAATTAAGGGCTTGTACCCAGATTGACTTTAGAAAGTCAAACTGCATTACTCAAAGTCCAAATGGTGTTTAGGGTTTAGCAATTAAGGGCCTTTGTAGTTGACCTAATGAATGCCCTTGTCTTGTGTAGCCCTTTAGGGATATTTGTTTGTATGCATAGTTTGGTAGAAAGAGAGTTAGCATATTGGTTGATTTGGCGATTAGTTCATAAAATTTGCATACTTGATTTATGGGTTGTCTGTACGTGTGTTGTTGCGCTAATGATGCCCTTTAGGTTAGTTTATGATTTACGTAACTGAAATACCAATTTGACTATAGCAATTTAGGGCCTTTATCCAAATTGACTTTAGCAAGTCAAACTGCATTACTCAAAGTGGAAATGCTTTTTCACTTTAGCAATCAGGGGAGTTTGAATGTCTGAAAAAGTTTGTTAGAAAAGGAGCAACCATTCATTGGTTGGGGAGATGTATTACATCTAACCTGTGTTAACCTATTTAGTTGCAGATAAGCATCAGGAAAAGGTTAGTGAAAGCAGGATTCAAAACCTTGAAAAGAAGATTTACCTCCTTGGGAAAAGGATGGAACCAATTGAGGATGTGTACTTTTACACAAAATATTGGGTACGTGGGAGTGAAAATTTCAGTCAAGAAGGGGTTTCCGTTGAAAAGAGGATTGAACAGCTTGAAAGGAAGCTTAAATGGCTTGAAAAGAGGATGATAAGCCTTGAGTATACGTGCTACTCGAAGGCAATGAAGGATGTTGCAAGTGAAGAGGATGTTAATAGTGAAGATGATGTTGCAAATGAGGTGTTTAGTGTGTCAAGTGAAGAGGATAAAGCTGCTCCAATAAGATCCAAACCTTCCAATTCAAAAGCTGCTCCAATAAGATCCACACCTTCCACTTCAAAAGCTGCAGATGCAGTAAAACATGAAGACGTGGATGATCAACCAATCCAGTGTTCTGAAATGTTGCAAGTTCCTTCAACTTCAAATGCTTTACATGCTCTGAAAAGACCAAGAAGCAGACCTCCCAAAAGAGCCAGACCTTCCGGTTCAAGTACTGCAGCTACTCCCAAAAGACCCAGAGGTAGATCTCCTTCAACTAAAAAAACAGGTTCAACTGGTGCAGCTGCTCCCAAAAGGCCCAGAGGTAGACCTCCTTCATCTCAAAAAACAGTTGGTCAAAGGAAAACATCTCCATCACAAGCTCCTTCAAGTTCAACTCGAAGAGGCGAGAGGCCACCACCCATCACTGGAGTGATACTGGGTTTAAGTGCTCCTAAAGCTCAAGAGGTCGCCTCTACAAGGTCCGTTAGAAAGTCCATTGCATGGTATTGAAGTTGACTTACTTGATGATTGTTTTAGTTACATGGTTATAAACAATTTCTTTTGTTAGTCGATGTACAATTATGTAAGGGTTGGAAATGTTCCAAATTTTCCCTATTGTTGTTGGTGTATGGTACGTTTATAATCAACGTATATGAAATCTAGTAATTTTCAATGTATTTTTTTTGTAAGCTTACTTTTAAAAGTCAATTCAGCACATGAGGCGTTCAGCCATGCTAATAGTATCATCCAAAGTCTCAGCATTGTAAGATGTCACATGTCCTTGGATACTCGCAGGTAATCCTCCAATGAACTTCTCAAGCAACTTCTCGTTATCAGGCACCATGTGAGCACAGAATACCTTCAACTCCTGGAAGCGGCGCACATATGCAGCAAGATCATGGCCCTTCACAGCCAAGTAGTAAAACTCTGTGTCCAACTTCCTCAAATCACCACGAGAACAATACTTCTTAATCATAGCTGTCTTAAATTCATCCCAAGTGGTGCTGAATGCATTCTCCATCCCTTTCTCTTGGGCATAAGCATTCCACCATGACAAGGCATGCTCCAACAATGTACCCGTCGCGTACTTCACCTTGTTGTTCTCAGTACAATAGCTCCTTTGAAACACCGACTCCATCTTCTCAAACCATTGAGTCAATCCAACTGCTCCTTCAGTTCCTTTGAAGGTAGTAGGCTTACAGTCCATGAATTCCTTAAAAGTACAGAAATGGTTATTGGGAACCACTCGAACTCCAGCCTGTCCAACATCCTGATGGACACCTGCTTGCCCAGCAAGCGCTGCTGCAATCCCTTCATCAATCAACTGATGAATGGCAGCTGGGGTCATTCTCTTAGGAGGCATAATTCTATCAATCAATACATTCACAACCATTGTAAGTATTTGATCAATGTGTCAGAATTATAGTGCAAGACCAACAACACCCCAAAAGAAAAGACATAACATAGCGTAAGTCAACACCGTTAATAGTACATCATCATAATACATCATAGATTTCATACTTGACATTGGTCTTACAAGAATTGCAAAACAAATTCAATCCAACTGCTCCTTCAGTTCCTTTGAAGGTAGTAGGCTTACAATCCATGAACTCCTTAAAAGTACAGGAATGGTTATTGGGAACCACTCGAACTCCAGCCTGTCCAACATCCTGATGGACACCTGCTTGCCCAGCAAGCGCTGCTGCAATCCCTTCATCAATCAACTGCTGAATGGCAGCTGGGGTCATTCTCTTAGGAGGCATAATTCTATCAATCAATACATTCACAACCATTGTAAGTATTTGATCAATATGTCAGAATTATAGTGCAAGACAAACAATACCCCAAAAGAAAAGACATAATATAACATAGGTCAACACCGTTAATAGTACATCATCATAATACATCATAGATTTCATACTTGACATTGGTCTCACAAGATATGCAAAACAAGTACAAGTTTCTGATAAAATCTATCAACTGAACTATTCAGTCGATACGTACTAGATAAACTACTATCAAAGATACTAACAACTATGAATGACTAATCACTGCCCTCTCTATGATCTCCATACACAGCCATCACATCAACACTGTCACTAGGCCTGAACCTAGCCAACCTGTCATAGTACACCTGCCACTGCGTAGCATGAAGCTCATCCCATAATGACTGAATGCTACGATAGTGTTGTCTGCTGTCTATATCAAGAAACACCTCTCTCATAGTCAACTGCTCTACCATCCTACTCATCTCAGCCATTCTCCCATCTAGCATGTCCAAATGCTCCTGCACCCTAGCGTTCGACTGCTCCAACATACTCAACCTCTCACCCTGCCTCTGATGCTCCAAATACATCTCTCCTGCTACTCTCCTATCATCCTGCACCTCTCGTCTCAATCCTGCAACCTCAAACTGCCTATCACCCACACGTCTACTGATGTTCCTATGGCTATTCCTACACCAGGCTACATCCCGTCTCAAATGACTCAGCAAAGCTCTAAGCTCTGCCGGAGTAACACGAGCAACTGTCGAAGACTCACCAACCTCATACGTCGTCGGAACCTCGGTCTCAAGCGCATACCCTAATGCCTCAGACGTATCCGACTCATAAGTCACATCCGAAAACACAGGCGAAGGTGGCAAGGGAGGAACATCCTGATCCTCATCCATAACCTCCTCATCATCATCATCCTCCTCATCATCCTCATCATCATCATCATCATCAATACCAACATCATCCTCTAAACCTACCTCATCATCCAAACCAACATCAATCTCTAAACCTACCTCATCATCCAAACCAACATCAACATCTAACTCCATCTCATCTTCTAATAGCAATGGGTCAACAACTGGTGGGACTGGGACATACATTATACTCTACAAGAGCATAAGGAAGGCATAAAAACACTAGCCAATTTTCGCGGAAAACACTTTATAAGCCAAAGTATAATAGTGGAGAAGTTCCAACTAAATCATAATATCAAGGCATGCATAAATATAAAGTTTAAATAAATTACCTGGGCGCGAAGTAGCATGAAGGGCTGGCGGCTTTCTGTCTCAAAACATTTTGACTCCAGGAAAAAGTTTATAGTCGAGTGCGAGCTCGTTCTCTATAAACCTTGGCTCTGATACCATTCTGTAACACCCCTAACTCAAATATGGCAGCTATCGTGCTGGGGGTATTACGAAAATAGAAACCAGGCACATTTATAGTAAACGACCACAACTCGGGACGTTTGAAATGTGACCAAAACATATCATTCGATTTACAAACCGTTTAGAGTACAAGTACAATTTAGTCAAAGTTGCAGCGGAAAAGTAAATAGAGTTTGCAGCGGAAAAATAAACAAAGTATAGCAACGGAAATGTATAAGACACAAAAGGTTTTACGAATGACATGCAAAATAGGGTAGTAAAGTAGTTAAGCTGCCGTGACAGAAACGCCCCTCCAGCCTTAGCCACTCCTCCACGCCCAAATTATCATCATGCCAAGCTAAACATTATTACCTGAAAATACATGCTTAAAAGTCAACAACAAAGGTTGAGTGTAATCCATAGGTTTAAA
>LBNU01031180.1:0-16967 GCA_014162995.1 Artemisia annua | reverse complement strand
ACCCGGCGTTGACTGGTCAACTGCTGGTCAAAGGGGCCCACACGAGTCAACATATACCAACATTACATTAAATAATCCAACTCAATTTAAATAACCAAATAAATACAACTTATATATATAAGTATATATATATATATATATATATTCGACATATATATAAATAAAGAAAAAAATAAATAATTTTTATAAATAATATTTCGAAATAAATAAATAAAATATGTTTTTATTTCTAATTATTTTCGGAATAATAATAAAATAATAAATAATTTTTATAAAATTTATTTTCGTTAATATATAAAAATATATAGAAATTTATATTATTTTCGGAATAAAAATAAATAAATTTTCGGAATTAATATTTTTAATAAATAAAAATACGAAAGTATTATTTTTAATATTTTTAGGGTTTTTAAAATAAATAAATAAATAAATACGAAATAAATAAATAAATAAATAAATAACAAAAGTATAAAAGGGTGCATTTGGGGGAGGGTTACCGAGCAAAAAGACAAGAAAAATATGTGGTGGCTTGCGGTGGTGGCGGTGGTGGTAGGTGGAGCGGCGGTGGTGTTTGTTTCGGGGTGTTCGGGATGGTTTTGATTAAATCGGCTTGTACTTTTGGAACGAGCACGTCCCGATCTACAAAATATAAAAAGTTAGGTTTTTGGATGGCCGGAATATTTTTCCGGTGGACGGAATTTTGGCCGGCGGTGGGTGGGTGGCCGGACGCAAAAGAAAGAAAAAAAAGAAAAGAGAGAGAGAATTTAGAAAGAGAAAGTGTGTGTGTGTTTTTAGAGAGAGAGAGAATAGGTGGAAATGAGGTTATTAGTGGGGTATTTATATGGGAAAGTATAGGGTGGGTTTTTAATTAATAGAAGTGTAGGGTGAGTTTTGTAAAATAACTCAAGGGACTAACTTCGCCAAATAGCTAAACTTCTCGTAAAAACGGTTCGGGGCTCAAACGACATAGCAAACGGACTCGAAAAATTACGAAACTTGCGCCATTGTTCACGAAATAATTTTTCCAATAAAATCAAGCATAAACTTCAGAGTTTTTCTCAAACTTAAAATAAATCAAATAATTTGGCAGATGAAACAAATTCGAGTATCCTAGGTTGTGCTGAGTAAATTAAGGAATAAACTCTCGTTCCTAATATATCTCACGCTCCTCAATCCAATTTAACATGCTTTAAAGTTTTAAAACGTTTCAGGCTCTAAAAATAGAAGTTTGGCTAGGATTAGGTTTTAGGAAAAATACCAGGTGTTACAATAATGTCGGATACGCATTTGGAAATGGAATGTATATGATCACAAGAGTTCACTTGGTATTGGTTTTTTCGAAAATGAAGTGAAATATTACGGGTATGTGTGCTTAGTGTCTTCGGGATTCTTGTTCGAGCCTTTAATCTCTACATTGACAATGACTTGGGTATCTAGTTATTATGGTATATCTTATCTTCTATTGCCACAAAATAACTATCACATTCAGTGTCACAACTCACACAAAGTTGTCGGCACTCAAGTGGTGGTGTACATCTTATACTCACTGGTTGGATGGTTGAAGAGTATAGAATACTTAGGGATTCAATGGATGAAGTCTCTACACCGATCTTTGTCATACCATAGTGCAAGCTCTAGTCACAAAAACAAGGAATTCTACCTCATTTTCAAAATTAGGAATATCGGGTTTACTTCACAAAGTGGTCTTAGCAATAGCCGACTTTTCATAAGGGTTGATAAGATAGTCATAAGAGAGTGTTTCTGTAGCAGTTGATTCTCACTGGATACATCTAAGCATATGTTGTTCTTCTCACAATAGTTCAAGTTGTATGTGCATGTAATGTGTGGCTGATTCTGAAGTATCAAAAAAATAGCAAAGGGGAAGGAGACATACATCGGAACGCACAACGAGTACACGTGATGAGCTTTATATTTCTTCCTAACTGAAGTTATCCCGGGAAGTTAAATGTCATAACCGCAAGAAGATCAGTGTTCTAACTCGTTCTTTTGATGTATTATTCCACCTACGTGGGGGAAGAGATGTAAGAAACAGTTTCTGATGATAAAAGAGGTATAAGTGTGCTTCAGGTTTTTGAGCCTCATAGAATGAGACTGATTGCATCATTTCAACTACTTTGGGGGAAGTGGTCTCTGGATACTTTTGGTACGCATTACTTCAGCCTTTCAGCTGGAAGAAAGATGAGAAGAACTATTCAAGCGTGAGATGATACTTTGTTGAACTACCAAAGCTTAACGTTGAGGTGGCCTTAAATTCGACGATTTGGTGGTGTCTAGTGATCAACTCAGTTGTGAGATTCTAGAGATTTGTTAACTACTTGCGCTTGGTGAATTGTTGTGACTTAATTCATTTCGATTAGTCTGATTGTAATTTGACGTTGTGAGTTAATCCTTACGACTTGACTCATTACGATCAGATCTATTGTAAGTTGACTTGTCGCAACTTGACACTTAGTGCAGATTGTGACTTATCCAAGATCTCACTCTAAGTCATAACCGCATATCACATCTTTCGGTTTCTTTTGTTGACTTTAGTAAAATCCCGGGAGAGAATCGATCTCTCGGTTTAAGTCACAAGAGTTGTAAAACTCCGCTTAAGATTATTTCATGGCATCTACAGCTTCAGGAACCTCAAAAGCTTTGGTGGTGAAAGTTTAAGAAGTGTTGATTACTGTTTACGTACCGACTAATTCTCTCTGTTTGGTACTCATGACAACATCTTCTTAAACCAATCAGTAATTGCTCAGGGCTCAAGAATTTCATGAATGAGTTTATCGGGATAGTTAGATTCGGGAACTACCAGGTTGACACAATTATGGGTTATGGTGATTATGTCGTCAGTGACTGTGTAATATTTAAATAGAATTGGATGGTGTTGATCTTCTTCAAGGCAAACGTGTCACTACCATGTACACCATCTCTATTTGTTCGGTTAGTCAACTGCACTCAAGAAAGAAGCATGCCCACAAACCCAATACTGTCAACATCTTCATGGGAGTTCTTCATACCCTACAAAATGATTACCAAGAACTGGAAAGGTTAAAAGCTAAAGCAATTGTTGAAGTATCTGGTGGTTATGCGTCACAACATAAGGGATGCCGAATCTACGACATACGAACCCGACAAATCTTGGAAATCATTCACGTCATATTCTATGAGCTGTTTGAGCAAATGGCTTCTGCACACTTCAGTGTAGGACCCGCTTCTAAACTCTTGTCTTCTGAACCAACCAGTTCAGTTATTGTATCCCATTCCTGCATGTACCGTATGTACCATCTACCGATAAGGATTTGGAGATCTTGGGTAATCAAGTGGTTGATGAATGCCTTGAGCCACCAATTGGTGATACACCGGTACCACCAGCCATCGCAGCTCATGTTCCAAACGATTAAAATGGTCCATCTTGTTCTTCTTCAATGGCTCAAGACGCTCCATCAGCAAGTCATTCATCAACTTCATCTTACATACAATCTCCTTTCGTACATCAAGGTACTGCAGTCGATAAATCGTTTGAAGTAAATCCATCTGCTCCACCTGATGTTTCTCCGTTCCTAGACACATTTGCTCCTGAATCTTCTTCTAATGCTTCTTCTTCAGGAGGTCTTATCACTAGCACATCAGTGTTCTATCCACAACCACATGATCTTCAATATAATGGGAATTCTACTCAACCGGTGTCCACTCAAAGGCATCTGGACACACTTGCCTTGTGGTGCCTTCATAATTCCATACTATCCAAAGTCGAGCCTAAAGATTTTAAGATTGTCTTATCAGACGAATGTTGGTCTAATGTGACACTAGAAGAAAGACATGAATTCTACCAACTTTAAGTATGGGAATTGGCACCATCTCCAGACTTTGCAATGATTATTTCTCTTAGATGGATCCTTAAAGTGAAATCTGATGAGCATGATAACGTTCTGAATACAAGGCAAGGGTTGCTGCTAAGGGTTATCATCAAAAGAAAGGCATTGATTTTGAGGAACCGTTCACTCAAAGTGGTTCTATCGAAGTTATCAGAATGTCTCTCGATTCTCCAGTGGTATGGTGGAACTTCACTTCGCAAGGACAAAGCTTCAGCTGGCAGACTTCTTCTCTAAGCAACTTGGTTTAGAGAGTCTCATGCCATTATAACTTAAAAGTCTTTAGGAAGGGAATGAGGAGTAATGGATTCGCTTCAAATATCCTTTTATACTTTATAATACTCAGAAAAGCAAATTACAAAAATATAAAACCTACAAAACCCATAAAAATCAGAAAAATAGAAAATACCTAAAATAGCTTGTTTCTTAGGCATGTCTTCTTGCATCGTAAGAAGTTCTAAATGTTTTCAAAACATGCCTATATGGCTTGCTATTACTTCAGATAGCAACCCGGTCTTCAAAATACGTGTATAAACACGTTTCCATGTTTTCACTGTGTGTGGATTATCCGAAATATTGTACGCTTCAGTGCAACCTTTCTAGTAAAAGAAGAGAAGTCTTCTTTTCCCAAAATCTCTTTCTTCTAAAAATTCTTCAAAAGAGATTTTGTGGTGTACAAGGTGGCCATTGGTCTTAAATTTTCTCGTATACGTTTCCACTCACATTAATGGCTACTAAACGTTAAAATGGAAAAACGGGTCATTAATTGAGGGGGAGCGTATGTGCTCAAAATTTCTGCACCTTTAAAAACTTTGTGCACCAGCCACAGTGAAAACTCAATAAGTGTCTCAAAATCAGTAATCGTTTAAAATTTTATCACATGTATCTCTAAAGCTTTTTAGAAAATCATTTAAATCAATTGGGATCACAAAATCTCAAAAGATTTGAAATTTTATGATCGGGGGAGAGAATGTGATTTAAATATAAAAACTGATTTAAAAGTGATGTTTTGGACCAATAAAGAACGTTTGTGGACTTACGAGAACGCTCCCTTATGTGCTAAAATTTTAAAGATTTTGGATTTTAAACAAAGCACAAATTAAGGGGGAGCAAGTGATTAAATGTGATGTTTTTGGACTTAAAAGGATGTTTTGGACTAAAAAGAATCGCTCCCTTATGTGCTAAAATTTTAAAACATTTTAGAATATGAGCAAAGCACATATTGAGGGGGAGCAAGTGATTTAAAATGATGAATAAATTATCTCTTTTGAAAGCTCACTGGTATGTGCCAAAGTTTTTTTCAAAACTGATTCAATCAATGGGCACATATTGAGGGGGAGCAAGTGGCTTAGAGTCTTTCGCGGGTTTTTACAAA
The DNA here is from genome assembly GCA_014162995.1 of Artemisia annua. Classification (NCBI taxonomy): domain Eukaryota; kingdom Viridiplantae; phylum Streptophyta; class Magnoliopsida; order Asterales; family Asteraceae; genus Artemisia; species Artemisia annua. The sequence goes on along the minus strand of LBNU01031180.1, from coordinate 11,711 downwards.
TTCAAGTAAAGACCGTGAATTGCTTATGACTCAGAATTTGACTCATGAATTGACGAAACTTGAAAAGTCGTGAATTGAAAAGACTAGTCCTGGCCGGGTAATAATTTCAAGCTGGTCTAACCAGTGATGTAAACGTGTCTCGAAGAGGACTAGTCCAAGTAGAATGTACCGTTTCGAGAAACTCTTCTTAAATATATACTTTGACGGGTCTAACTTCCTTTTTTAAGGAATGTTAACAACTTCAAGTTAGTTATTAGGGCTAGTTATCACCTAAAAACTGATAATGGATCCCTTTAACTAAGCAACGTAAGCGTGTCCCTCGGGTATATGTCTATTAAGAGCCGATCAATTCAAATAAGTGCAACTCACCCCGACATGTGCAAATTTCTTTCTTCCTATAAGCACATGTTAAGGGGGAGCATTTGAAAAAATGATAAAACTCTCAAGGTGTTAACAAAAATGTATTTCTTTATCATAAACACCTTGAGAGAATTTTCAATGATTTTGGTTATATGGCGAATGTGGAAAAATACCAAAAGACCGACCACTTTAATTTTATGCATGGAGTTATAAGGATGGTTAGGTTAGGTATATGTTCCCATGATCCACCAGAACCGGAGGGATCTTCCCAGGGACAATCCAATAGATAGATTAGAAGTCCTTAGGAATGATTGAAAAAAGGAGAAAAGTGAGAAAGGGAAAAGTGCCGACTGAGACTGAGCTAGGACTGGAACAAACCCAACAAGGTTCTAGTAAATGAAGTCTCGGTAAGCACTGAAGGGGTTGAAGAATTAAAAAGAAATGAATTGAGAAAGGGTGAAAAGAAATAGCCCTCCAATTATTCAACCTTAGGGCAGACACCGGGTTAACTCATATGCTACTGATTGTTGCTAAGGTGACATCGGTATTGAAGATTAAGACGTCATGGACCCAGTGACGCACTGCACTAAACCTTCCAGCCACTCAAGTTCTCTTAAAAGAACTTGTTTCATTCTCACGGGGAACCGGTGTAAACTATCGACTAGTCTCTTAGAGCTAGTTGATATTGAAACAGGAGACCCCTCCCTAGTCTCCGCATAGGATAACCAATGTGCACTTATCGAGTCTAGAGCCAAAAGATGCATAGAAAGATCTCATAGGTACACTTGATACTTATACACTGGTGGTTCAACATTAAGGGCACCAGGTGTAATATTTCGAGTCCTACGCAGATCTTAGCAATCTGCCAAGAACACTTATGAGGGAACGTACATAAGTATTTCCCAATGATTGAGTGGAAACTCCTGCCAGTGTCAACATCAAACAGCCCTGACAGCAGGTCACTTCAGTAATCTCTTGTAGGTTACGCTTAGTGTGTTCGGTGGTGTTCCAAAAGGTCTACAGTCGTGGGGTGATCTCCAGCGACTCACCTAATCGTTGGTGTACTTCGGTATGTCAGTGAAAGCCCTTTCGGGGGCATCCGATTGGGAACGGCCTTGGTAAGGATTAGAGAAAGTCTTCACACTATGCTGTTGATGATCTCGAAATCCAAACTTGTAAGTGCCGGTATGTTTATTACTAACCATGTTTTATGCAGCTCAACATACCCAACTTACCATGTTCACCACCATCACTCAAAGTTCCACATGCTCATACCAACATCTACAAGGAGTCGTCAAAGCTTTTCAACCATAAAGATCTACTCAACAAAGATGTATGGGCATATCACAACAAAGACAAAGAAGTCGACGATCGATGCAGATTGCTGAAAAGATGCAGATTCATCATCTCATGCTTACACTTCAACATCATAACTCAAGATATCGTGATCAAAGAATGGGCTACGACTATGCTTCCTCAACTCTGATGCAGAAGATCATGATCCAGAAAAGTGTAAGCATGACATCACAAAGATAATCACTACATCACAAAGAGACACATACACTCAAAGATGACTTGAAGCTAAATATATGGATGGAGAACGAAGACCAAAGTCAAAAGATCATCATATACATCAAGGAAGTCATCTTGAGTCGTACATCTATGAAGAATCAATGACTACGAGCTACAAAAGAATCTACAAAGATCTCAATGCAAGAATTCAAGAATAAAGAACAACAGGGTGACCTCTCTTAGGGGGAGATTGTTAGGAATACGATTTTTGGATAAGAAAGATTCGGTCTCCCATAAGAAAGATTCGGTCACCCCAATATGATTAAGCATTGTTTAGCTCGTAGTAGTTACATTAGTTAGTTATACGTAGTTTAGAATTAGATTAGTTCGCGGAAGAAGGACGGGTCTTTACCCACTGTATACCTGATCCGCAGCCCAAGTGGCACGCCCTAGTGGCAAAACCCATGTATATAAACCCCTCTCCATCCTTGGAGAGGGTAAGCCTTCTCTCATAATCTCATTTTCTTTTTTTGGTTTTCTCTCTAAGGCTTCTCTACTTTCTCTCTCTAGAATTTCTTTCTTTCTCTCTTGCTTGGAACGAACCAAACCACATGATTATTCATGTTTGTGATGTTAACTAGTATCCTACACTATCTAAAAGTCCAACAAGCTAAATCCTAATGTGCAAACACTTATACTAACTCTAACACAGTCTAACAAGCTTGAATAAACAGCAAAACAAACTAAGAACAAGCTCAAACAGGTTATTAAAATCAAATGATGACTCAGCGTGCGCCATTCAAACTAACAGTCCTAAAGGCAGATTTAAGGGCAAATTAAGCTAAGGAATCAAGCTAAAAAAACCAATCCAAGCTAACAATCAACAAACCAGATCCACAAGCTATTCAAAGATCCAAAGATCAAATCATAAGATCAACTAATAAGCTACATATGGGCTTAAGAAGACTGGTTCAGTAAAAGAATGGTGGAGCAGGTAAAGTGCAGGGTAAAAAGCAAGTCAAATGGTCAACTAGAGGGCTAAAATAAGCTACTGAGAAGCTATTGAAATGAAAAGGGTAAGGCATATTACGTGAAAACAGTGCAAGATAAACAAGAAAGGAACATGAAAACCAATATGGAGAATTTTGGACTAGATTTGCTCTAAGAAAAAGGATCAAATATTCTGATAGTTTTAGCAAAACTCGAATTTTTAGAAACTTGGAAAACAGCTTACTGAGGTGATTTAAAGCACAAATTAAGCTAAGTGAATGGTACCTAAAATCTAAAATGAGCTAAAACAAATGAAGTTTAATCTACTAAAAACTTGCAGAAACAATTTTAAAAGCTAATTCTAACTTAAACTTAGCTAAAATTGAAGATGAAAAGAGGCAAAAGGACAGTGAGCTGCTGAGATAGTGGGTGAAAAATCGGCAGAATTGAGTAATTTGACTACTGGAATCCTAATACCAGGTATGCTCAGGCAGCTCAGCCAATCTCTCCTATAGGGACTAATTTCAAGCACAAGCTAATATCTATATAAGCCTAAACCAAAAATCTCCCTAAGCTACTTATTAAAATAGTTTTAGGATATAAAATTTGGAAAACTCTTACAAAATCTTTAAACCTACATGAAAATGATCAATAACTCTTGTAAACTACTTCTAACATCAGCTAAAGTCTATTCCAATTTCAGAATTTGACCAAAAGAACTATTAAGCCAAAAACACCTCTAATCCCAAACACTCCCTTAATATCTGATATAGTTAATTTATGAATCTAAAATGAGAATTAATCTATCAAATCACCAATCAAGCTCTTAATATGATGACATAACTTTCAGAAGCACAAAATCATAGTCTCAGATATCAAAATACCACATGAAAACATTAAGCAATACTGAACAGCTAACAAGTTCAGACTATGAAATATGAGTAAACGATTAGCACATGACTACAATAGATCAATTAAACACTCAAATCATGAAGATAAGCATGAACTAACACCAAAACAAACATTCTACTCAGATTTAAACTAATCAAAGCATAAAAGGAAATTAACGGCTAAAATTAAACTAGAAGACTTACAAATCTATGACCCTAACTGAAATAGGGGAAAAACACCAACCCAAGCCTATCTTTAGATAGGCTTAAAACACACCTCTGCAACCAAATTAACCTCTGATCACCCATATTCTTCAAACACCTTCTCCTTTGACTTTTCATTGACTGAATCAAAATTCACCACTAAAAGCAGTAACTAAATGCAAAGCTTCACTAGAAGCTATTATGAACTGAATGAGCTTATGAGATAACATAAATGGTAACTCGAAAACAGATTTGAGCTAGTAAATTTCTGGAAAACTAAATTGCTAGGAATTTATATGAAAACTAAAACTTTTATTAAAACTTCAAATGAGTACAACTGAGAAGGTTACAATAAGCTGAAAACGTGAGATTAAGCTAAAACTAAACCTACTAAGCAACTCTACTCCTACTCCTATGGCTAACCAAACGAAATTGTGAGTAAGAGCTCTCTATTTATAGCTGAAGTGAGGAGGTTCTTTAGAAGGCTCTAGAAACGGTATCCACCAAGAATATACTCCACTAGATCCCTGGTGACGCCCTTGAACCAATCACAGCCCTGGAAATGGTCTAGTGATGCGTCCCTTCCAATCATATGCTCCCACGTGTCATTCCCTTCATGTCATGTGTATTAGAGGGTAAGGAATTGTCCATTGTACCCTTAATTGTGGTAATAATTGGGTGGATGTGGGTAATTAGTGGTGTGGTAATTTAGGGTTCATAAGGCTGGGGGAAGGGATGGTACAGGGTAGAATTGGGGGGAGGGAAAGTTATTTTATTATTTTTTTAACCCCGTGAGTAAATAATTGTAAAGGTGGGCTCGGGTCATGTGTTAAAGATAATGGGCTGGGGTATAGGTTTTAAATTTAATAAACAAGGGTGAAATGGGCTTGTGGGGTTTTAGACTTAGCAGGTTTTTTGGTTTAGTAGTAATAAAGATTTAGGATTTAGTGTGAGTAGATTTAGAGGTTTAGGGGTAAAATGTGCCAAGTTGTAAAATCAAAGGACTTTTTCTGCCATCTTAGTAAAGTTGATCCAAGGACCATATTTGACAATAATGAATCTTCAAGGATAGGTTTTGACAAGTTGAGCTCGATTATTGATCCGGACTTGAAAAATGCTCCCCGGCCTCGGCTTTTGTACACTCTTTCATCTCTCGTGCTTGTGTTGCGTTTTTCTCTTGATTTTTGTCCATATTCATGATATCCATACCTGCACATGTAATAACACAAAAACGCACATTTTTGGCATTTGTTGGTCGGTTTTTGGTCATTTTGGTCCGTAATTAAGGTCAAAAGGTATGTGTAAATGACACATACCAAGCAACAAAAGACCCACTAAGCTATCTTAGGGATGGTTGCTATTTGGAGAGAGTAAAGATGAGTTTGTGAATGTCTAAGCATTAAGTGCACAAACTTCGCAACCTTTACTCTCTCTTATGACTCCTATTTATACACAAGTATATTACAACCGTTGTGAAAAAGACAAAGATTACATCAGCCTAGTTGAGACAAAATACTTACGTATTTTGTCTCTGTTACATAAGTCTATTTTGGGTATAGGACAATACAACTTTCTGAGGTTCAGATATGACACCATCCTGAACCCACACCATTCAGAGAAAGTTTGACTTTACAAGGATACTGACACTCTTTGTAATTTCAAACGTTTCCCGCCTTGTCCCGCCCATTCTTCAGGCTTCATGTCTTAATTCTTCAGTCTTTAGCTTTTGTTGCTTCAGTGAGGAGTAGCTTGGGATTCAGTGAGCTATTGTCATCACTCACTGAATCCATCACCTTCTTCTTTGGCTTAGGTGCCACTCACTGAGAATCCGCCTCACTGAATGGAAAGCTTTTCTTCTTAAGCTTGTCCCAAGCATCCTGAGGATGACTCACTGAATGACTGTTTACTCAGTGACTTGATTGTGTTGAAGGTAGTTAAACACTTAGGTTATTTTATGTTCAAATCCTAGTTTAAGAGAGTTTGGGAATTCAGTGACCCAACATTGATGATATACATTAAAGTACTTCTTTGTAGACAACGATTGTAATACTTTTTGGGATATTACAATCTGCATCATGAATGACAACCTTCAAATATTTTTGCTTTTGTAGTACTTTTCGAGATATTTTAACTTGACCCGTTCTTATAAATGTGAGGAAAATATTCTCAAGTTTTCCTAAACATGATATGTTACACAATACATTTCAGACATAAATTATAATAATGTTAGCAATATCAATCATGAATACATTACTTCAAGTTGATACATGTTGTAATAATTAGAATAATTGAGGTAAAAAGTTTCGGTAAATTATCTTCATACAATAAATATAAGTGATTATAAGTCCTTGCCTCTTGTTTATTGTAATAGCATATGACACTAACACAAGATATTGTTTCCTCACGATCTTTAGCGGTAGACATTTATCAGACAGAGTAGTTCTCAACCTTGGTATGATAACCTTATTTCCAAAATGTGTTCCGTTAATTCTCACGATATTTAGCTTATAGACGCGTGAAATAACGGGAATCTTAAAAATAATTATTTATTAAGGAGTTACGTGTAATATCAGACAATGTTACTGCAATTAATACTCTCTCGTACAATATTCATTGTAAAGTTCTACTATTATAATATTTTGTTGTGTAAATAGCAAAAATCTTAATAACTGTAATATTAAAAACTATATGATTATTCAGAGAGATTGTGTTGGATCGTTATACTCTGACCAAACTATTATATAGCTTGTTAAGGGTTTAGTAGCTTTGGATAAATCCTAATCTACTAACAATGAAACACTGAATTACTCTATTAAGTATGCGGAATTACTTAACAAAGCTAAGAAGAATTAACCAAACTTTGATTATATTAACACCTTAAATCTGCTTGTAGAATGCAGACTATTACAACTCTAACTTATCTCTAAATCGTATTCGTAAAACTCTTATCTCTAATGCCAACCTAGGGATCCTTTTATAGGCACAAGGAAAACCCTAGTCGGTTTACATAACTTGAACGACAAGTATACAATCTCTAACTATAGAATATTCTAGATTACATAATATTCTAATTCTAATAATATATTCAGTCTTTATCTTCAAGCAGTACTTTGACTTATCAACGAGCAGTACTTTGATCACTAGCAGTACTTTGACTTTAATACTTCAGCAGTACTCTGAAGAGCAGCACTTTGATATCCAGCAGTACTTTGATCTTTTATACCCCAACAATCCTCCCCTAACTTGAATTCTACTTGTTTGATTTCAAGTTTTCTTTGTGTAAGCTTTATCTTCATGGAAAGATTGTCTTCTTTGAAAAATACACTCGTTGTTTTGTCATCATCAGCATAAAGTACTTGCAATCTTTATCAGCAACAAACTTTTATCTTTACAGCAACTTAAACTCTTCTTCTCAGCTACTCAGCAACATTAGATACATCAAATCATATTCAGTTTCATACTATTCTCATCACTTCCAGGTGTGTTAACTCCTGTGAGAGGTGAATCATTGAAAATTAATGGATTTTGATGTCTCTTTACCAAAGCCATTAACTCTGGAGTAGCCAATGTTTAGGTTAAGTAAACCATGGTACATTGATAACCATATGATTTTTAGCAAATCATCAGCTATCAACGGATTTGAGTAGTCTTTACCAAAAGCCGTTTGCTTATGGACTAGTTAGTTCTTAGATCTTAACCATGGTGAACTAATTACCATATAAATGGATTTTCCACAGCCTTTACCACAAGCCATTTTTCTTGTGGGCTAGTCAACTCTTCACTTATTTCAGATATGGTGAGTTGAAACCATACAATTTTTAGTAAATTGTCAACTAAAAACGGATTTGATTGTCACATCAGAGCCGTACCCTCATGATGAATCAAACTCTTTCTTGTCTGTGAAACATGGTGAGTTGAATACCATTTGTTGTGTAGTACAAGTACTAACACCATGTTTTCCTCAAAAACAATTTGTTGCTGTATTTATTTGTGCTTCAAAAAGAAATTTTGCACAAGACAAAAACTTTTATTTCAAAAACTTTTACTGGTTTTAGCTGCAAGCAGTACTTTGGAAAAGTACTGTTTGATCAGCAGTACTTTGAATAAAGTACTTGTTTTATTCAAAATATTTTATACAATTAAAATCATACCAGTATTTTAATCATCATCCTTCAAAATTGTCCAATTGATGAACAAATTGATCACCATTAGAGCCATGTCATCTTCTTCTTCAACTTCCATACCATGATCCAGCATTCTCAGCATCAAATCTCTTATGAGAGGATATCTTTTGTCTGCCAACATGTAGATCATTGTACCATCTTCTAGCTCTAAGGCATGAACACCAGCACTTGCAAAGAATCTCCAGCTATGAATTTCCCATTCTTCTTGATTCTTCCAAATGTCATCAGTGCTAGTTTCATCTGTATCCCACATAGTAGTCAAATCTCCCAGCAATACTACACCAATTCCTTTGAGTGGATTTTCTTCAAAGTAAGCTTGAATTTGTTGATATAAATCATACAAATCTTCTCTTTCCACCAGGTGCAATATATCTACCAGCAGATTGAATGCTCTGAAGCTTTCATCTTCTCTGTGGAAAACAAAATAATCACCATCCTTTTTAGATTCAACAACTTCTAAGTCAGATATCTTGGATTTTGTCTGAACATCACTCTTGGGAAGTTCAAAATCCATAGGTCTTAGATAATTCCTCAGTTCATCAACAGTACTTGTTCTTAGCTCTATAGTAGGCTTAGACTTCTTTGATGACTGTGACTTGATTGTTGTTCTCTTTCTTTTGTTACTTTCATTCATCAGCTTCCTTCCTTCTTCAGTGTCATAACCAACAATACCATCTACTTGTCTTTGGTATTCTGTTCTGACATCATCATATAATTTCTTCATCTGAGAATGATTCAACCTTGTCAAACCCTTGTATCCTCTTCCTTTCAAGTAGTCCATAAAGAAATTTCGTTCTTGAGCCTTAGTCATTGATTTCTTGAACTTTGTTTGAACAGCAGCTTCTTGTCTTTCCTTTTCATACTCAGCATCAAGTTCTGCTTGAAGCTTTTTAGCTGCAATATCACCTTGAGCTTCTTGATAAGCTCTGATCTGCTCTATGGTAAAGGACTTCTTTTTCTTTTTCTTTTCTGATTCCACTAGAATTCCTTTTCCTTTATCTTTTGGATCAATCTCCTGAATAGGTTTAGGAGAAAGTTGCAGATCTTGAGATTGTTCAACTCCAGGAATAGCAATACCTCTAGGTTTTGACATATTCAGCATGATCTCAGCAATAGTATTATCATCACTATTAGACTGGATCATATCTTCTTCTTGGACTGGATTGGAAGGACCCACATCTTCTTCAAAGTCCAAAGTCCTTGGTGTAATCTGAAATTGCCTCATAGTACCTTGGGCAGTATCTTGAATAATATCAACACCAGTACCTTCCAAATCCAATACTTCTTTATCACCACTTCTGACTTGAGTGTCAGCATCTTGATGTGAAATGTGTTCTTCAAGTGGTGTCTGTGGAATATTCAAAGCAGCATCTTGATCATCAGCACTTTGAAAAGCAGTCTTTTCATCCACAGTCTTTTTATCAACAACATCTTCATTCAAATTCACATTATTTTTATTCCTCCCCAATGTGAATGAAGATTGTTTTCTTAATTTCCTCTTCTTTGACTTATCCTTCTGAAGACCTTTAGAAGGATGTTGAAGAATAGACTTAACCAGTTTCTTCAAATTCTTGTACTTCTTTTGAAGAGTGACTAAAACGTTAGCTTGATTATCATAAGCCTTTTTAAGTCTCTTCAACTCTCTTGTCAAAGCATAGTTATCCATAACTTCATCTTCAATTGGTGTAGCATTACCAGCCATCATTCCCTCATCTTCTCCAGATGTTTGAAACTCATCTGTGGAAGTATAATCATTGGGATTAAATGGTTGACTAACACCATGATCTGTGTCACTGAGATCAGTATCTTGCAGAGAAACAGGCTTTTCTGCAGAGGCAGTCTTTTCTCTGGAAGCAGTCTTTTCTCTGGAAGCAGTCTTTTCTCTGGAAGCAGTCTTTTGGGAGACTGCTTTAACTGGTGAAGGAGAAGAATGCTGTAAAACATCTTCTTCATGAGAAAGAGACCTTTCAGATCTTTGAGATGGAGTAGGAGCAGAGTCTTCATGTTCAGAGGCATCTTCTGAATCTGCTTCTGAATCTTCCTGAGCAGCATCCCTAACAGTCTGTGCTACTTCCAACATATATGCAGTAAGAGGTGTAATATGACCAGAAAAATCTGAACTCTTGTTGGCCATAAAGGTAAACACCTTGTCTTGAAGCATAATAACAGGTAAGAAGTCTTGTGGCTTAGGAATACCTTTAAGCTGTTTATCCAGAAAGACTTGTATGAATCTAGGATACATCAAAAATGGTTTCTTTTTGTTGATGTGGTTGAGCATCCCATTTAAGATCATCCAAGAGAAGTTGAATGGCTGATTAGTTGCTAAACCCACCAATGCTGAGGCTATAGTCTTAGGGAATTCATTCCAAGCAGTAGTTTTGTTGCTTAGGCAATGAAGAAGTACATGAATTAAGTACTTCCATTGAGGACTAAAGAGGGGTTTTTCAAAAGTTTGTTTTCTAAGTGAACCCTCATAACCAAGATCCCTAAGTGTATCCCAAATAACCTGTTTAGCAAAACATACAGTACCTTCCTCATCATTAAACTGAAGGTCTGCTCTTATTTGTGCCTCTGAGATTCGAATCTTACGCCCAGCAACTGTAGCAGTAATGAACCATGTATCCAAATTTTCACAACCAGCATCAGCAGTAGCCCAAAATTCTTGAATCCAAGGTCCAATCACATCAGGATTAACCAAAACAGCATAATTGATTGATGACCCAGCAAGAAAATCAATAATGTCATGAAAATCAACATTAAGATCAGTCTTGTCCAAATTTGCTACCATATTGTGACGATTACATGTTCTTCGAGCCATTGAAGAATGTTTGTATAAAGGTGATTGGTAAAAACGGCGAGTGAATGTGGAAGATTATGGTAAAAAGATATACGAAAGAGAAAAATAAAGTAGGGTAAGTATTTATGGGTAAGATTTGATAAAATAGTATCCCAAAAATAACTCAAAAACTGTTGTTTTATACCCCTTATCTCGTTCATAATATTTAAAGAATATTTACCATATCTTTTTGACCGTTTGAAAAAGACAGCATTTGCCACGTCAGCAAGCAGTACTCTCTTTTTGACCGTTGAGTAGTACTTTCACCATTCAAACCGTTTATGCCTATAAAAAGACCCTCAAAGAACAAAGAATTTCATCACAAACTTATTCAAAAACCTCACAAATAACCAGAAACATCAACAACTCCATCATGAGTAAGTTACCAAACATTGTTTATGTCTCATCTGATTCATCATCCACTGATGAAGTGGATGTCTCTGAAGATTCTTCTGCATTCAGTGGTCCAACATGGGCTGACTATTTTCCCAAAACAACACCAAGTGCTAGGAAAGTAGAGTTTGTGCAGCCTAAGGAAGGTCCTTCCACTAAGGCACCATCACTGGAATTTTATTCAGGTTCTTCTCAGATGATGATAGTGATGAATCCTATGACCTCTCCAAGGAGCTTCCAAAAGCTTTGAACACTGCTCTCAGCACAGCAATTTCTAATCTCAAGAAGATAGAAGTGCCTGAGAAGTCTAAGAAGTGTGCAAAATTGCCCAAACCTCCCAAA
>LBNU01031177.1:0-32467 GCA_014162995.1 Artemisia annua | reverse complement strand
AATCCGCAATCCAATCACAACTCAACCATTTAATCCTACTCCCCGTCACTTATAATACCACGACAACAACAACATCAATAATAACCCAATACTTGCCGAGACCCTAGTGGTCTCGGCTCTACCTCTCGGGCAACACAACCAGGCAACTAAACGGACCCCCTTGTCCATGTCCAACAACAGCAACATTAGCAGACACAACAACAAGGGTAACAACAACAACACAATCGACAACATCAAGAATACCAACACGAATAATAAATCTGAAACCAATCCTAGACCTAGCTACCAATCATAACTTCAACACTTCATCCCACTTGCCGAGACCCTAGAGGTCTCGGCTCTAACCTCTCGGCCAAAACAACACCAGACGACAACAACAACTAGAACTCGACAACAACAACTATAACATCAACTCACCCGACAGTAACAACAACCATTGCCGAGACCTTAGTGGTCTCGGCCTTAGCTCTCGGCAACACAACAAGAACACCCACACGAACACAAATCTGAATCCAATCCTAGCTATCGGCTAAGACCAAAATCACCAAAACCAAATCCAAATCTGAACCAACTAATCCAATTCTAACCTAAACCCACCACAAATCCGAGCAACAAATATATCTAACACAAACCAACCATGGCCGAGAGCCTAGTGCTCTCGGCATCACTTATTCGATCAACACCCAACACAACACGGACACAACTCGATACCAAACACATCATTTATCTCATTTTTATTCATTATCTTCTCGTTATTATCATGGAACCCTCAAAATACGCGAGTAGAGATTCCACCATGGCGAATACGACCACAAGGACAGTGGGTTTCTCCTACCTCATCTTTGAAAACCAAAAATCGTGAAAGAGAGATGATGGTGGGTGATGGGTCGCGACTAAACGCAAGCGTAGGAGATGCTGGGGTGTGTTTGATAGCGCGTGGGGTACATCATTAGATGGGAAATGATANTGAACCAACTAATCCAATTCTAACCTAAACCCACCACAAATCCGAGCAACAAATATATCTAACACAAACCAACCATGGCCGAGAGCCTAGTGCTCTCGGCATCACTTATTCGATCAACACCCAACACAACACGGACACACTCGATACCAAACACATCATTTATCCCGTTTTATTTATTATCTTTTCGTTATTAACATAGAACCCTCGAAATACGCGAGTAGAAATCCCACTATGGCGAATACGACCACAAGGACAGTGGGTTTCTCCTACTTCATCTTCGAAACCAAAAATCATGAAAGAGAGATGATGGTGGTTGATGGGTCGCGACTAAACGCACGCGTAGGAGGTGCTAGGGTGCGTTTGGTAGCGCGTGGGTCATATCAAAAGGTAGAGGGGGTCGAGTGGAGTAGGGAGGTGGTGGCGGTGAGGCACCACTCGCGGTGGTGTGGCCGGAATAAGGCCGGAGGTGGCCGGAAAATATAGAGAGGATGGGTGTGGGGTGTCGGCTGGAAGAAAAGAGAGAGGGAGGAAGAAAATAAGTGAAACCCTAAATTTTTATAATGTTGTATATATATAGGGTAAGGGGGTGATGTATGGGGACTACTATCAAACCCTAATGCTCCCTCAAGGACTAATCTTGCCAATTCTTTTATATTTTTAACGATACACGAACGAGACCAATAAACCGTGTTATAATTATTTCCCGAGCACCCGAAAGTATTCTCATATGCTTTAGTTACGTTTTTACATAAACGTCGATTATAAATACTCATATCCTTAATTCTCGTCATCCGAAATAAATAATATACGTGCTTTATTTCGTTTGGAGTCAAATCTCACGTAAAATACCCAAGACCACATATCAATGATTTACGAACAGCAGATAGGCTTATATATCGAGCAGGATATCAAAATCCGAAATTTGCGGGTTGTCACAGTACTTACCCATAATCATGGCCTGGTTCTCTGCAGTGTGGATGTGGGAATCTTTCAGAGACTTTGGACTTACATGTACGACACCTGGCATAAAACCATGGCATTTTTTCGCTGATGGTGTCAACAGTTGCTACGACAGTGAATCGCACATTCTGCAATATTACGTTTGGTCTTAGGCATCTAATTTTGTGGTAAGGAGAAGTACAGAGCATATGATTAATACCTTTTGATTTTCTGGATTTTCTGTGAGTAGTTGTATTAATTTGACACGGTTCCTTTGCTTTTCTTGTTCTATGTCTGCACATCGTTGATATTGGATGTTCAATATTGTTGGTGGTTCAAGGAACACGTTGTACCTACATAGTCATAACAGGTGATATTAACATTCTTTTAAAACTTAATTTTTTGTATATATTTTAGATTTTGCGACTACTTACACTGCTCGTATTTCATGTGCTTCTGGTATGTCAGGATTAAAGTAGTAGCAGGTTGCTGCAGTGCTTGAAAATGAATACCTGCAAAATAAGATGCGAAAATTAGCAGGCATATGTCATTAGGAGATGAAAATGTAAGTCAACTATCTTACCGCCATAGCTTTTGACAACACATGAGCTAACTGCTATGGTTGTTGGCTTTTCGGTTTCTTCATATTCTCTCATATTGAAATTGCGTGCTTTTTCATTCCAGAGAGTAAACCTTACGCTGCGGCCACTGTGACATATTGGAATGGTCAATAGAAAGTAGTACAGAGTTTCAAGCATAATTAAAGTGAGATATACATACTCAAGATTCTGGATGCAAATGTCTCTCCAATAAACAGTTTCTTGCGTAGGTTTAACTGCATCTAGCAATTCAGTGACATATTGGACACACCCAACGTAATCTGTAAAGATATAAAGTAAGTTGCATGAACTTTGTTCTATTTTAGTCATATGTGTTTTATTTACCTGTAAGCATTCCTTCCTTTCTGTCCACTCTTGAATATAGGTCACCGTATTGGACGAAGTTAAAGTAGTGTGTTGGGAATCCCGTGTCTGGTGCTGGCTGTATATCCGTGTACCTTCCGAAAACCAATGAGTAGGGATGTGGAACTGTCTGCATCCATGATCTGGCATCTTGGAATCCAAAGGCTCTGATTGTGTAAGTCTTTTCCATCTCAAGCATGTTAAATCGGTCCTTGTCATGTGGTTTGGTATTTGCTTGTATTGCTTCTCCCTTGAGAATCAGAAATTGATAAAATAAATGAGTTAGAAACTGTGTAATGTAGTTTTTGTTTTGANAGGTTTTGTGTTGAAAAGACTTTAGGGTGTGTTTGGTTCGCAAGTGGGAATGGAATTGAATTTGGATTTGGGAAAGATTTGAATGATGTGGGAAAGATTTGAGAAAAATGTATGAGAGAGAAAATATATTATTATATATAATTTGTGGTTGAAAAAAATCATAAAATAAGAAAAAGAATGAATAATGTGTGGTTGAAAAAAATTTATCAAATAAAAAAAAAAAATTTGATTGGATGGATTGGGGAGAAACCTACCAAATTTGGGTGGAATAAAATCTCATTCCTTGATTCCCAAAGTGGTGGGCCCAAAACCAACCAAACAAGGTTTTTGTTTCTTCTTTTTGTGATACCCACTCAAAAGAGCGAACCAAACGCACCCTTAATTATTTATTTTGTTCATTCTTTTGAAAAACTGAATGGGAGTTGGAATCAAAAAATAATAGTAGGCAATATTGGTTGGTTTGAGATGGGTTTGTGTATTTTTGTGGGCCATTTCATTTTTTTCTCTCTATATGGTGGACCCCTCTATATTTCTCACATTTCCTTTTGCAATTTTAACATTCAAATAATATATATTTCATTTAAAATTTATTATAAAATATATTTAAATATATATAACTTCTCTCTTCTAAACTTGACTCAAATCCAAATCCTATATCAAATCTAAATCCTAATCCAATCCCACTTACGAACGAAACAGACCCTTACAAACCAAAAGGGCCCTTACGATTACATGGTCAAATTCTACTTTCGTTGTTTAATTTGGAGGAAGATAAAATAATTTTGAAAGTGTAACATATAACCTTCGAGAGTTAAAACTGAAATAAGAATAATAAGAAATAATCATAATAGCACATTTCAGATGCACTTAAAAAAAATATGTATTTCTCATAAATTTTTCTCTCTTCATTCGAAATGTCTGATTAAAAAAACTTATCATTCTTCTTATTTTATTTTACATATCGAAAACGAAAGAAACTTTAATTCCCTGCAATGGGAATCACTTTCTTTTTAAATATGACCACACTTTATATTTTATATTTCTCTTCATTACTATTACTATAAACTAATATGTTTTATAAATTTTTTTTACATAAAATACATTTTTATATCATTTAATTATTTCTCTCTCCATCATTAATTTTAAGCCAAGTCCAAATTCAAATCCGAATCCAAAGCCATATCATAAACCCTCAACAAACTAAACGCACCTAGTCGTTTGGATTCAAATTTTTGGATTTAAAGTTGTATTTCTTTACAGTTTTATGGTCAACAGGTTAACGGGTTGACACATTTGAACCATTTATCAAACAAGTTGTACAGATTGATCTAGTTCTCACAAAAGGTTATCATACACTTGAATATGAGTTATGGACTTAAG
The DNA here is from genome assembly GCA_014162995.1 of Artemisia annua. Lineage (NCBI taxonomy): Eukaryota > Viridiplantae > Streptophyta > Magnoliopsida > Asterales > Asteraceae > Artemisia > Artemisia annua. Next base: position 27,904 of record LBNU01031177.1, on the reverse strand, counting down.
GTACCAAAAACTATAAGTTTTACGGAAAGCCCTAACTTTATTTAGTTTCATCACCAAGAATATATCATATCTACTCACTAATGTCGATTTTCATCGGTTAGTATTTGATTTAGTAAGGAGCCTTGATACATGGACCTAATAAATGGACCTAAAAAGAGGCCTAATGCATAAATGACTTGTACAGTTACACCGAGTTGGGGTTTGGGTTTTGTTCCTAAAGTTTTACTAAATTAATGGACCTAACAAATGGATCTAAAAAGAGGCCTAATGCAATAAATGACTTTGTATCACAGTCATTTATGCATTAGGTTGGTTTTGTTCCTAAAGTTTTTACTAAATTTAATGGACCTAACAAATGGATCTAAAAAGAGTCCTAATGCATAAATGACTAGTCATTTGGATCTAAAAAGAGGCTAATGCAATAAATGCTAGTCATTTATGCATTAGGCCTCTTTTTAGATCCATTTGTTAGGTCCATTGTACAAGTCATTTATGCATTACCCTTTTTTAGATCCATTTGTTAGGTCCATTAATTAGTAAAATTTAGGAACAAAACCCAAACCCTAACTCGGTCATATTTTCCAGTTTCCCCTTGCTCTCAAAATTATTACTCTACTATGCACAAAGCCAAAATTGCCCGCACCCTGTTCGATAAAATGTCTGTCTGAATACTTTTGCTTCTGATCATCAAACAATGAACAAATCCAAACGAGCTAAGCCTTCAAATCTCGAAAATGGTGTCGATTTCATCAGCAACATGCCGGACCCTATCCTTCAGCTGATCCTTCAAGGTCTTCCAACAACCGAAGAAGTTGTCCGAACCAGCGTTTTATCGACACGGTGGAGGTATTTGTGGACTTCTATTCCATATTTTCCGTCTTTAGATATAGATTGTTATCGAACAGCACCGACTCCCTCTTTAATGTTCCCAAAGAAAAAATTCAGAGACATTGTTTCTTGGTGTTTAGCTAACAAAACCGTAGATTTGGATAGTTTCCGATTATGTTGTGCGAGTTACTACGGAAAGTCTACTGTACATAAGTGGATTGAGGCAGCTGTAAACCGCAATGTCAAGTCACTTGACTTAAAGTTTTACCCCACCCCGGCGGATGATGATTTTCTTGATGGTCTGATAGCTATCGAAGCTATTGAATTGCCCGAATTTCTAATAACTTGCGAGTCGTTGGAGTCATTAAGGCTTTTTCTGTATCAACGTATTATAGGTTTGCCTCGCTGTACGGGGTTTCAGGCACTTAGGGTTGTTGAGCTCAACAACGTTTACTGTTTCGATCATGATTTAGTTGAAAAGTTTCTCAACAAGTGTCCGTTACTCGAGGAGTTTAGTTTGATAGACTGTTTTATAAGAATACTTGATCCTGTATGTGTTTCATCTTCTAAGCTAAAGACTTTGATAATTCGTAACTGGAAAAACGTTTGGTCTGGGCTTAAGTTGGACTTTTGGTGTGGGCTTAAGGTTTCTTGCCCGCAACTTGTGTATTTTGAGTATGTTGGTCGTAGATGTGAAATTATTCTTGAAGACGTCCGTTCCTTGAAGAAAGCTGTGATTCATCCTGAAGACTTGCTGCAGCAAAGAATATCACCTACATTGGGCAAAACAGTATCCATGTTGTTAGATGGGATTTCTCATGTGGAATCTTTGTCGCTTAATCTTTATTGCATTCAGGTACATACGTATTCCATTTAAAACACATTTCTTCATTTAATCGCATATAAATATATATGTAATATAAGCAATGTAAAGCGAGATTCCTCAAGCACATGTAAACATTGAGCTTTCAAATTTTGTGGTCCACTAGTACATACTTGAGGCACAATTCTTTTTGTAAGACTTTCTATTGTTGGAGTGCATGCCAACTTCAGGCTCTCAAATTATTGATCATTGGGTATGTGAGCGTTTATTATGATCAATATTTCTGCGGCATAGACTTAGGGTGCGTTTGGTAGGGGTGATTTGAGATGGGTTTTGATTTGTGTCATAAAATTAATTGTTTGGCTGGGGGTTTAGATTTGAAAAGTGAGAAAGGACCCACAAAACCCAAAGGAGGTGGGTTTTAAGTGGTTTTTATTAATTACATTCACTTACACATTCATTTTTTATACACACATACACATTTTTAATCTTTAAATTTAATTTTAATTTTAATTTTAATAAAATATATTTTTTCTCTTACCTCAAAACCAAATCCAAATCCAAATTAATTCTAATCCCGTCTACAAACCAAACGCACCCTTATTTTTTTCCTTGTCATTGTGTGACTCTAAAGGCATGCCAAATATATCCCATTTCATGTCATTTCGACTCATTGTATGGTTCCTGTATGCTTACATCTTCACGTTATGGAAGATAATACCTACTTACCCACACAATTGGAAACTCGATCTGTAATGGGAAGGAGTCTCCCTCCCTCGACTCCTACTTTGCACCTATAGGTAAGCTATTTATCTGACTGACCTTGCTTAAGCTTGCATTTATGTAAGTAAATGCATGAATAGAAGACTGTTTAGATGCATTAAGTTAGAACATTTGTCATAGGTGACAGGGTATTAAACCGATATGGCGATATCTTTGTAACTTGCTATTTATTTCTGTCACTTTTATAACAGCGTTTGTGAATTCTGTCAACACACAAGTTATCCGTTGTAGTCTGCAGCACATGCTTTTCAGCATAAAACTTTGAACTCAGCATTGTCTCAACTTTATTTTTATTCTCCCGTGTTTGACTTGACATAGTTTAATAAAGTGTGACATCATTGGAGCTTTAGTCCAATGGGTGGAGCACTTGTGCACGAGTCAATAGACCCGGGTTCAAGTCCCACTCTTGTCCTAAAGTTCTCAATGGTACCATCCCCCCACCGCAAATGCTCAGATTGACTGGTCAACGAGGGGCCTATTGGAGAAAATGGCCAGGGTTCAAAGCCCACCTCTTGATAAGTACAGTCACTGGGACAGGTGCTCATTGCCTGGGGCCGGGTCCTTGGGGGAGGGTCCGGTTGGCATCCTTAGGATGCATGGGACCAAGGTGATCCCACCATTCTTCACCTTTTGGAGTTTAATAAAGTGTGACAAGTGGCGAATAATTAAATTATTCTGTATATGTACTCATTATTAAACTTGAAAATCTTTGGTGGACGAAGTTTATAGCAATATAACATCGATTAATGGGGAAATGTGAAATATTCGTTATTTACATGATTTCATAATGTAATTAGAGTTCTTGATCTACATTTTGTCTTTCTGAACTTTGTTTAAAGCATAATTATAAATGCGATATAGTATCTAATATGATGCTTGTAGATATTTGAAAGTATCTTGTGGATGGTTCTTAATAAGTAAATGCTTAATACGTCTTTTTTAGTCAGTTAAAGCGTAGAGGGAGCTAAGGTTTATCTCAATGTACATTGTACCAAACCATAGCTGGTACCATACATAAAAAAACTCTTGATTGTACCAAACCATCACTGGGCATGCTATGGCTCGCAAATCATTAGCAAAATTCACTAATAAACTCTGAGGTTATGATGAGTATTCTAGCATCTGTATAAACTTCCAATTTTGTGTTCCTTGAATCTCAATGCCTTTTCATCGTAATCTGCGGTGTTTTGGTTGTTCAGTGAACTTTTTATACTGGACAATTCTTTGGTGCTCAGTGAACTTTTCGTAATCGGCGTGTTTTGGTTGTTCTGGTTTATGTAATGCAAATGACCAGTAGCTTCTCGTTGGGATTCGTTCTGGTTACGTAATGCTTCAGCTTGCAAATCTTGGGTGTTCATTCGATAAATATATTAAATGAGTACCTGCATGCATTTTAATTGTATGTAGAAGCAATAATTTTACCCAATAATCAAATTTAAAATGTGGTTGCTGTTATTATGACAGTGTATTGATGCTGCCCATAATCCGGATACAGATATTCCTGCATTTTTTCCCAAACTGAAGACATTGGAGGTAACCACAACAATTGATGCCTTCACCATGATTGTACTCATCAGGATTCTCAGATTTTCTCCAATTCTGGAGTCTCTTAATTTGATCATTAAAAAGGTAGGCTTCCTCATCTCAAATACTAATTTCTTTTTATCTGTTATAACATTGTAGCTTCATGGATAACTTTAATATATTTCGTGGCGTTCTTTGTATTACTGATTCTTTACAAAATCCATGAGTTATAGGTGGAAAAGAGAAATGGGTTAATAATTGAGGTAGCTCAAAATGGGCGGCTCCAGTTTTAAAAGTTTTTATATATTAGATATGATTGCAGAAGTAATTGTTGAAAACTTGAAATAACTTTTAAAGGTAGATTAGGGGATTGTAAGCACTTGATTATGCTTTGGGAAACGTGTAAACTGCTTGACGCGCCTTTAAGCTTATAGTTTGACCCGTTATCAATAAAATAATAGCCACACTGACCCATTTTCAAATAAGCGGGTCACAATTTCCACCTTTACATCTGAACCGCAGACACAACCTTTAAACAAATCATCTTTTTGTGTAAATAGAGTTAAAAATGGGACATTTAGCTAACCCTTGCAAGCTTCAACATCTTAAGTAAGCATAGTTGGAACTATTTTTCAAGAATTCTTAAAAGTTACTTCAGATATTTGCAACCTCAAGATGAACTTATGCCATTGTTTGATTATTCAGGAACATTTAACAACAGATTACTGGGTGTTAGATGAAGTTGAAACAAGAACAATCTTAACTCGTCATTTAAAAAGTGTCAAATTCCTTAGAACTAATGGAAAAAAGCGGAGACTAGTTATAACTCGTTTCTTACTGGAGCGTGGGAATGCGTTGGAGGAAATTGTTTTCAGCTGGTCTAGTAAAGTCAAGTACCATGAGAAGTCATTGAAGATCATGAAGAAACTTTCGAAACTCCAAAAGGCTTCTTCCACCGTGAAACTGATATCTGTTCTCAAGGAATGATGAGACAAGTTTTAGGTAGAACTTTAACTGCCAGTAACACCAACTTACGTAGTCCTGTTCAGGAGTAGCTAAATTTCTCATGTAGGTGCTTTTAGATTTGGCCTTCGCAATACCCTAAACTTATGTTACCTTAATTTTATATTAGTACTTTGCATTGGCGTGGTCTGAGCAAATGACTATTTGTTAGAGGTGGCTGAACTGGTGTATTAGTTAATGCATTAAAACGAGTTTGGGTCCGAACGGGTACTTGTGTGTATTATAACTTGATTGGCTGCCCTTTTTCCACCTATATTTTTTAGTATTTTTTGTTTGTCAATAAGTGAATACACCACCCTTCTCTTGATGTTGAAGAGTGTCTACAGACTACAGTGGACTTAACATGACTCAACTTGGACAGAAAATGGAATTAGAGAGTTTTTGCCAAAACAATTTCAGGACTAATTTGCATCATCATCATCATCAGTTGAAACAATCTTGCAGATGATCTACACCATATTGTCATCTTATTTCAAATTGATGGCCTAGTTTTATCAGAGGGCAGTTTGGTGGGTAACTATCTGTGTTGGCATATCATCAGATCTGCTGTTGGTATATCTATACTTACTTTTAAGTCGATGCTTTTTGAACCCGAAAAAACATCCAAAATGCATTGACCTCTATATACTTAAATTGAATGACACATTAACACAATAACTCCCAAATACGTACACCATAACCATAAATCAAAAGTCTCGAACATTAGAGCATCAGCGGTGGTTGTACAACTACCCACCATTGTTACCACTTACACGTCACATACTTACCACCCTACCATTCCAATACTTTCTCACCATTTTTACCTATCCACTTTCTTTTACTTTGAAAATAAAATATAAAATTAATGACACAAAAAACGCTCAGGCTCGTGGCCACGAGTTCTTGACGCTGACTCGACAATGAGGCATCCGCTATGGTGACCCCGATCCACCCCGAACTTCATTTCAATCGTTGCACATGCTCTATGATCAATACCATAAGTGAATAAAGCAAGTGGAACCATTTTGGAACAAGTTTAAAATAAAGAATTAATACTTAAAAAAAGTTTATGATAGGGACCAAAAGTTAAATTTCGAGTAAACCACAAGGGAAAATTTTGGCGGGAAAAATTCGCGCTTTAACTTTATGCAGAGGATAAGGATCTTCTCGTGTTTAACATAATATGAAGGTCATGTTGTTTAAGTATGTGTCAATAGTCATACATGTGGGTCTTATCTTTTCATTCAAAGTAAAATTTATTTAATTATTTATCTATTTTGTGATTGGTGAACCTTAAACCTATCATGTTTATTTTAAATTTGGAGTATCTCAATCCTTATGTAGAAGCTCTATTGTTAAGTTGCTCCCAACATGTTCCATAAAATGCTAGTGAATACCTTTTGCTTTTGATCATCAAAGAGTGAAGAAATCCAAGCTACTAAAGGCATCAAAATGTGAAAATGGTGTCGATTTCATTAGCAACATACCCAATCCCATCATCGAGTTGATCCTTCAAACCCTTCCAACAACGGAAGAAGTAGTTCGAACCAACATTTTGTTGACACGATGAAGGTATTTATGGGCTTCTATTCCAAATTTTCCATCTCTAGAAATATATGTAAAAAAAATTAATCGATATTAACGCATAATAAAAAGTATATGTAAAAACTTGCGCGTGCACGTGTATTATAATTATATAAATATAAAAGATTTAATATAATTTTATAGAAAAATCTTAAACTTTACACGACCATAAATTTGTAATTGTCTGAATAGTGAACTTTAAAACAAAATTATTGAAACAGTATTACTCGAAGCTGCCCAAAATTCAATTATTACTCTTTCCGTCTCAATCTATTTGTCTTCTTGTGACTTTTTGAAGTATTTCTTTTTCAACTTTGACTTTAACTATCTTCTTTTGTATTATATAATACTTGATACAAAAATATATGAATGGATTTGGTTTTAAATATATCTTCATTAGTATAATTTTTACCGTGTTCAATTTCATCTAAACCATTTCCATAAATTGTTAATTGAATAACTAGGGTTTCGAATGAACATTGAATAAGTTTGGAGTTTTTGTTGTTGTGTGTTAAAATTGATAAGGGAGTTATGCTCGGATTTGTAGTATAAACGCTCGTTCATGTTTAATTTGAGGATAACAATTTTCTTGGTCGAATCTTGATATGAGTGGCGTTGGGGTGGCGTTTTGGTGGTGGTCGGAGGTTGGTGGTGGTGATGGCCGATGGTTAGTGGTGGTGGTGGCCGGAGGTTGGTAGTGGTCGCCGGAGAAGGTGAAGTGGTTTTGTTATTTAAGTGAGATGATGAAGAAGAATGTGTATATGTAATTTATAATAAGACATAATAAAGACAAAATAGTACTACATGTGACACATGTCACAAATGCAGTGGAGTCGCCCAATAGTCAAGTCCCCCTGGGCTATTTTGGGAAATGAATTATTTTTAGGCTAGAAAAGGGATCGTCGTTGGGCAACCGAGCTACTTTAATTTGGGAATTTTCTAATTTATAAATTGTCACAATGCTTAACTTTAAAACCAACTTATTGAAAAATTATTATTCGTTATACTATATGCCCAAAATTCAGTTAATTACTCCCTTCGTCCCAATTTATTTGTCCTATTTTAACTTTTTAAATCCTTTTTTTTTCACCTTTACTATTTTCTTATGTGTTATATAATACTTGATGCAAAATTTATGAATGAATTGAGTTTTAAATGCACTTTCGTTGGTATAATTTTCATCAGATATTATATAATACAAACAAAAATACTTAAGATCAACAAAAGAGTTCAAAATGACAAAATTGGACAAATAAATTAGGACCGAAGGAGTATATATTATCAACCATTATACTATTTGTCCAAATATTAGTTTAGCTGTAGAGTTTAACGAAATACGTAGTATATGAAATTTAGAATGGTACTATGGTGCACAATAAGCATGTAGCTCACCAACCATGACCGAAGGAGTATATATTATCAACCATTATACTATTTGTCCAAATATTAGTTTAGCTGTAGAGTTTAACGAAATACGTAGTATATGAAATTTAGAATGGTACTATGGTGCACAATAAGCATGTAGCTCACCAACCATTCCAAAGACGGAAAGAGTAATGTCACAAATATTTAGACACGTCTCGAACACTAACCTTTTAAAACTCAATTTATACATCCCAAAACCAACCCCACAACCTCAAACTCACGAAAAAATAATGTCATCGCAAATCATGGAAACAGCAGAAACTTACACAGGGGAGGACATATGTAAACAAAAAACGCAAGCCCTTTTAACCAAATTTAACCTCCCAAAAGGGTTGATCCCAATGACCGACGTGACCGAAGTTGGTCACAAGACGGCCACTGGGTTCGTATGGGTTCGCAGGAAGAAGAAAACCCAACATTTGTTTAGTGAAATAGGCCGTAAAGTGTCGTATGATGTCGAAGTGACTGCATTTGTTGAGGAGGGGAGGATGAGGAACTTGACTGGTGTTAAGAGTAAAGAGCTTTTGATATGGGTTGGGATTTCGGATATTATTGTTGCTCATAATGGGAATGGGAAGATTACTTTTGGGACTTCTTCTGGCTTGTCTCGTACATTTCCGGTTTCGGCTTTTGAACAAGTGGATTAGTGACTATTGTTTGTGTTTTTAATCTTGTGTTTTAGTAGTTTCTTATGCAAAGTTTGATTACGAGTTTTTAACGAATTTCAAGTATCTATTTACAGAGTGTCTTATTTACTTACTTTTTCGTTTAATCAGCTTAATGACATTTGATAGCTTATCAACTAAATATTGGTTACGAGAAAAGTGAGCTTATCGGCTTTTTTTGAGTTTCGATTTTAATAAGCTGATAAGCCTAGGAAGTATGCTAATCCTCAAACGCACTACGTATTTGTATGTATCTCTCATTCTCTCTTTAGTTGTTATTCTAATGGTATGTTTGGATTAGGTTTCACTTATGTTACCTTAATTTTCTATCAGTACTTTGCAATTGGCGTGGTCTGAGTAAATGACTACCTGTTGGAGGTGGCAGAACGGGTGTATTAGGTAATGGATTAAAACGAGTTTGGGTTAGAACGGGTACTTATAAGTGTGTATTGTAACTTGATTGACTGCCCATTTTGCCACCTGTATTTTTTAGTAATTTTTTGTTTGTCAATTAGTGAATACACCACCCATTTCATGATGTTGAAGAAGAATGTATACAGTGGACTTAACATGGTAACTCGACTCGACACAAAATGGAATTAGAGAGTTTTTGCCAAAACAGTTTTAAGTCCAATTTGCATCATCATCAGTTGAAACAATAGCTCACAGATGATCCACACCATATTGTCATCTTATTTCAAATTGATGGCCTAGTCTTGTCAGAGGACAGTTTGGTGGGTAACTACTATCTATGTTGGCATATCTATACTAAAAGTAATTATCAACACCCTGAACATAAACTGCTCCACTTTGAAGAGCCTATATCATGAGACCTGCTGTTGGTATATCTATACTTACGTTTAAGTCGATGCTTTGTGATCTCGAGTAAAACATCCAAAATGCATTGACCTCTATAGACTTAAATGAAATGACCCAATATAAAGAGTTAATATAAAAAAAGTTTACACAAGGACCAAACGTGAAATTTCGAGTAAACCACAGGGACAGTTTTGGCGGGAAACATTCGCACTTTAACTTTATGCAGAAGCTATACCGTCAAGTTCCTCCCAAAATGTTTGATAACGTTTGATCATCAAAGAATGAAGAAATCCAAGCTACCAAAGGCATCGAAATGCGAAAATGGTGTCGATTTCACCGTTCCTCTCTGGGTCGGTCTGGTCTAATCGAAGTCAACTGACTCACATGTTAGCAACATGCGAGATCCCATCCTCGAGTTGATCCTTCGAGATCTTCTAACAATTATCTCCTAATAATCAATTTTTTGAGTGTTTGGCTAAGCTAAAGCTACTATTGAAGATTATCTTATTTTCTAATATATGGGTTGGTGGGTCAACTACCAGATTGTAATACTCAAGTACTAGTAATAATTTTCAAACTTGCAGAAACAAAAGTATGCTCAACTGCTTAGGTAAACTTACTACATGAAACAATGCTGAACACATGAAAAATGATTATAACGAATGAGTCGCCGTAAATACCATGTTTTGTTAAAACTTATACAGTATCACATAATCACTTTCTAAAAACTCTCAATATTCCAAACTACACACTTTCAAGAGTCTATAAGACTATATCAATTAACAATCATAAACAAATAAATAACAATAGTTTAAAGAAACTCACCATAACCAACCAGATTTTCATTAGCCAGTTTACGGGACACACCAAAATCAACAGAACCATCATCAACATCAACTGAATCATCCTCAATCTTCCTCTTGGTACTATTACTGCTACTACATTTTTACAAGACCAACAATGCATGATGTAAACTACGCATATTTCAAACATACAAGTATGCATAATCACATACCCTCAAACCAAACTGCGAGACAAATATTTTAACTTGTATGAAACAAATAGGTAAAAGAAAAGATAATCCAGTTACTCCTAGTATTCACAAAAATACTTCATAGAAAATGTGGAAACGATTGATCCACCAAATCAGATGCCCCCATTTTTAGTTATCTATCATCATTACAAAAGGACGAGATCATCAAGCACCATAAGAACTACCATGCAGCCAAAGTTAACAGCAAACCAAAGTGATCACTAGGCAAAACAGGTAGCTCCAAATCGGGTTTGCCTTTCCTCTGCTTCATATATGTCACTTCTGGTATACGTTCTGTCCCAACCATATTAATACTTTCAGCTTTGAAATCACGCAAACTGATCAAGAATCGGTCAAGGCGTTTTTGCAGTTTCCAATTAGCAGACAGCATCAGATTTGCCTTCGTGTCATAAGTCCATCCAATTTCTTTAGGTTTTAGTTCAGTCCAAGCATCAATCCATCCATCTGGCAGTGGAAACTCACCATCCAATTTGTCATCCCAATTCATATCACCACAAAAGATTGCGTTTGGGTTTTTCTTGAGAAAGTCAACAGCTTCGTTTGCTTGTCTGACACGTTCTTTACTATACATTTGGTCCCATTTTGGTGGGCCAGGGCAGGGGCTTTCGAGATGAGATGTAGCTACCACTAAAGGAGCGTCGCCTTGGGTTGAAACCTCTGCAATGCATAACTCTCTTCCCATTGCAGAATAACTGAATTGCTTACATCCAAAGGATTTCACAGGCAATTTGCTTAGCTGCAAATTTCATTAGATTATGTCAAAAACACCTTTTCTTTCCTTCTTTTTTTTTTTTTTTTTTTTTTTTTTTTTTTTTTTTTTTTTTTTTTTTAAAAAAACTAAAACATAGTTGTAAAATTCAAATAATTTATCATCATATTCACAAATTGCCCTGTGTCATCTTGAAAGGGATTATTGCAATTTGAAGAATCTGATAATTGATTGCATAAAGCTGGGTAATTTTACATTTATACCATTAATCAGCTTTGAATTTTACCACTAATAAATGCAGATTCATCCCAAAGAAAACCCAAAATGGGTCAAAACTCAAAAGTTTATTTGGGAAGTAAAACAGGCAATATGATCCTTACTTCCTTAGCAACATTTCAATAAATAAATTAGTTTATAAAAAAGATTCTTAAATGCGGGAATATAATTCGTTAATTTGAGAAAGATTAAAAACACCTACACAAAATATATGAATGGTGATGATGTGGTACCTGCATGCAAAAGTATGGCCTAGTCATCGCCTTGTCATAAGAAAGTGAGCACTTATACGACTTCCACCAATTGGTTCGTTGAAAAATGGCATAGATGTTAGGAGTAACCTCCTACAATATATGAATATAAACACGGTCACATTAACACAAATACAAAACATCCATCCATCCACCCATGAAAGTTACAACGTTTGATTTAGTGCATGGTTTATTTTTAATCAAAATTATATAATTCCGCTATATGTTGTTCACATGTAAAAATGATAATGGCTGAATGGGTTATTTTACCTTTGACAATTTGACCATACGAAAAAATAACAATACATGATCCAACCTTTACAATACCTGCAAACATATGACATCTGGGGAATGCAATTGAATAATATCACCAATGGCTCTCATTCTTATACGAAGCTCAATATTCTCTGCAAACCACACATTGTAACTCAAAATTTTCAATGTCCTCAAATCCTCTTTAGCTCGAGTATCATCTGCAAACCATTAATCAACATTATTGTATGAAAAGTTGAAAACACATCAAGCAATTATCAAAATACGATCGTTACAGAAAGACTTTGTGCTGTATTCAAGAATCAATATCAGCATATATGAGCAACAAGCAATAACTAAGCTTCAATATTTCAAACTCACCACAGCCAACCAACGCTTTACCAGCGGATTTAATGTCACGAGAACCTCCCAAATCAAAAGCATCATCATCAACTGTAACTGCATTTACACAAAAGCACAACCAAAATTAATAAATGAAACTATAGTTTTGTCGCTAATGCTAGTAGNTAGTGGCTTATCTGCTTATGATTTCTAAACAGATATTCAATCACCCTCCTGAATGTTGTAAACGCAATGAAAAGACTGCCGTGTATGAGTTAATCGCAATATATCAAGAAGACTACTTGCTCAAAAGTTAAGTCAGCCGAAAGCATGAAAACAATAGTATAAACTCACCAAAATCAACCGCCTTTTTGTTACTCGATTTAACCCCACGAGACACGCCCAAATAAACAACCTCATTATCAACATCAACTGAATCATCCCCAATTTTCCTCTTATTAGTACTGCTACTAAGATTACTACATTTTTGCAGCAAAGGCAAAAACACATTCCCAACACCCTTTGAACCCAACTCCAATTCCTGATCATCGAGATTCAAATTCGACGAAAACGACGAGTTTCTAGTCCCACAAATCTCACAGCTTGACAGTTTATAAGGATTTAAAAAAGTACAAGCTTTACAAGACCATTTTTCAAGATTCGAAGTGGGTTTTGAAGACGATGAAAATTGTGAAGTGGGTTTTGAATTTGAGCAGATTTGGCAAGTGGGTTTGAGAGAATTTGGGTTTATGAATGTGCAACTTGAACATGTCCATGAAGAAGACATTGTTATTAATTTGGGGGAAATTGAAATTAGGGTTTTTGTGGGGTTTTTGAAAAGAGGGAATGAAACCGTTTTTAAGAGTCCGAATTTGAAAGGTAACATCTCATTTGCCCGCGTATCTAGTACTATTTGGGACTTTGAATCTTGGATAGGTGATATAACTGATGAACATGGGTGTTAAAAAAAACCGAGAAACCGACAATCCGAGCCAAACCGTTCAATCCGAAACCAAAAAAAAATACAAACCTACTTATCACGTGCCGGTTTCAGTTTTTGTTTTAAGATATCTGCAGTTAACTGAACCGAACCGTGCATAATATACATAAAAGTTTTTCAATTAAATATTCAAATAATTTTATAAGTATTAATTACTCCGTATATTATTGCACTTTTACTTTATAACGATTTTTTGCACCTAATATACACAATCCTAAATATCTATGTGTCAAAATTGATTAATATCTATGGATGAAGAAGGTTTTGAGATTTATTTTCAGAAAGGGTTGAGAGATGAAGGAGATTTTAATGAGGGAGAGTATTGGAGTAGGATTATTATTGAGGATGAGTTAAGGTTGTCCAGGAGTGCCTCAAATAGCATTTGCAAAAGATGATAGCTTATGGGTTGTGTCAGAGGACAACTGGGTATGATAAGATTCAGAAGCATGAGTTGTGGTTGCTAAGTATTTTTGAGGATAGGAATAATGAGAGCTATGCCAATGTGGCTTGGGTGATTGCTAGGTGGATGAAGAAGAAGGGCAAGAGAACTCAAGATGGGAGCAAGATCATTTGTGACAAGAATAGCTAGGAGGATGAGGTTGTTGACTGATGATACCTTGTCTACTTACTCCACACCCACACCTTGCAGGAAATTGAATGAAACCACCTTGAGGGAGTTGATTGGCAGTGATGGGAAGTTGATTGCAGAGGACCCTGCTCCTGGTGTGTTCAGGTTGGTGCCACCCAGACCTCCAAAGCCTACATTGTAGGAGATTTATCAGAGGTTAGGGGAGATTGAGAGAAGGAAAGTTGTTGCAGAAGAGCTTGGAAAATGGAATGCATATCATTGGGAAAGGTATTCACCTTTGTTTGATGGATTGGCAGCTCAGCATGGCATTTCTCTCAGCACCTATGCACCACCAGGGACCACTACCAACCAACCATCCAGTTCAGCTCAGCATGATCATCCCACCACCACAGATGCACCACAGCAGCGGCAGCAAGAGCAAGAACAACAACAGCAGCAGTGAAACTGCCGTACTTAGGGTAGAGTACGGCGTACTCTTGGAAGGAAAACCAGATGCCTGGTTGTGTTTTAAAAACAATTTCAAACAATTTCATTTTATTTGATGGTCTGTAAGCAGTTGGCATTGGAAAACAAAACAATATGTGATGATGGGGAAACAACAAACAAAAACAATCTAAGTAATATAATATATAATATATGTAAGTAGTATATGCAAATAATTTGCATAAATATTAATATGAATAATATATCTAATCTTTTGTCATATTATCTATTGTGTGTTTTGTTTTGTTGAGTTGATGTGCAGGATACGAATTAAGTACGAAGGCTACACTTGCTTCGTACAATTTTGTTGAATTCGTCATATAAGTAAAGTAAGGGCTGTTTGTTTAGTTTTTTTATTAAGTCATGTTAAATTAAAGTGTCTGTCTAGATATATGTTGTCTGTTCGTAGATGAATAAATGGTTGTTTGTTTTATGTGCTGAATAAAGTGTCTGAATTAGAAAAAATTACTGGTATGCCCTTTTATTTGAAATAAGGCTAACAAGTAGGAGGGTAAATATGTAAAATTATGATAAAATGGATGGACTTAATTTGGAGACCCTCATCTTCATGGCTTTTTTTAGGAGGTCATATGTTAGTTTTAAGCACTAAACAGACATTTATTTGGTGACTTAATTAACTTACCTAATTTTCAATTAAGACACTTTAAGTTGTTATCAAACACTACCTAAGTCATTCCCATTTTTCTATTTTTTATATTCTATCACAGTGAGATAAATTGGAATGATTAAATAATAAGTAAAACAAAATTTTCTTTTATAAAAATAAAACGAATTTTAGCCAAGTGCGCCGGTTTTTCAACATAATACGCCGCACTTATTATAAAACTTTTTGAAAGATAAGATTATCTTAAGTCATTTAAGCTGATTCGACTCAGAATTGATAGTGTGCTTGCATATTCGTATCCATTACCACTAAATGTGAGGAATTTTCAGCCTTATGCCCTATTGTGCTTGTTTTTTTTGTTTATGAGTATGCCGGTGATTTATTAATTCTAGAACTTGTGCTTGAAATCTTTACGAGACCACAGTAAGATCACATTTGTGTGGTATAAGTAATTTTAAATGATAAAGAGGCAAATTAGGATTACACCAAATAGCCATCCAATAAATAATATTTATTAGCTAATTACATTGATTAGCTAACCACCATATAAACCATATTGTAGCACTCAATTTTAGTGCTAGATACCCTTAGTATAACATTCAGAGCCAATCTTTTCGTTTCTTTTTAAATCCAAAAAAATAAAGAAAAATATATAACCTTTAGCCTGAAAACCTTAGCCTAGTTGAAAGTCCAAAGAAAAAGGAAGGAAAAATATTGAATAAATTGTGGTGATGCTATTTGAACGAAGTATGAAGGTTGCAAACTTCTTGTTTCAATTGAAGTAGTGTGTTTATCATAAGTATGGGGGAAAACCAATTATTTTCCCAAGAAAACGAAAATAAGTAGTATTTGGCGGAATATGTGCTAAAGTGGAGATCGATATGAAGAAAATGTGGACTTTCAACTTATATTTTTCATTTTTAAACAATTTTATTATATATTTCCATGCCTTATCCATACCTTTGTTACCCTAAACCTTACGTTATAACCCGAATAAAAGCCCTCTTTTGATAAATTTACTTGGTGCTTACGCCATGTCGGTGTAGTTTAGTTTTTTGTACAAGCCTATGGTAATTTAAATAAAACATGTCTGAGCAATTGAGTGTGATTTCCTTATACCCGTTATTTCATGTGAGTGTGAGTGAATTATACTTACCACTTTCGTGAGATGTTTAGTCGCGTTATCTTGGCTTATGATTCTTTGATATTATTATTCTTCTATGAAAACTACAAAAACATTTTAAGGAATTGCTTGAGAGCAAACAATAGTTAAGTATGGGGGATTTGATAACGCTCTAATTATACATATTTATTCCCTCAATTATATATTATATATCTACTACATTATATAGATTATTATGTTATTTGTGTGGAATTGGTACTAATCTGGTTGCAGGATTGATCAAGAGAATAAAGTAAGGAATATTACTTAAGAATCGTTAAAGACAACAATGTTCGTTAAATGAAAGGACTTGGATTGAAAATACATGATTAAAGACCCAAGTACGCTGGTTTCAGGACCTTGTACGGCGTACTTGCTTGGCGGATGGAAGAGTTTGATTCAATACGAAGTACGGCATACTTTCTATGAAGTACGGCGCACTTGACTTGACAGTTACAAGAATAGAGTTATTGATTGCATTCATTAAGAGGCCGATCACTTGCCTTCATTAATCACTATTTGGAGTTTAACTCGTGCAATTGGAGCTATATAACAGACCCTAGAGGTCAGAGAAAAGAGAGACTACTAGAAATATCCTAAGGTTACTATACGAAGGAGATATTGGTGAACTCACACCAAGTTCACCATATCGAGGAAGTGTTCGAATTCCAAACTGCTGTGACAGAGTCTAGGAAAAGATACGTGTGGAGTTTTCTCTGTGAAAACCATTTGATCAATCATTTGTAATCATTGGTATAATTCTTGTTTGAATAATTCATATTATGAAGTTTATGAAATTTATCTTGAATATTATGAGTTTTGTTACTTAAATAATGGAGTAGTCGATTTATGTTTATTTGGTGATGTAGTTATGTGATTGTTTAACATGTATTTGATTGCTTGCTTTTGATACTATGGATAAGTTCGATTGATGAGATTATATTTGGACCATTGCTAGTTGTTTGATGTATCTTTGTGATATTAGTAGGTCGAAAGGGTATATTACTTTGATATTATTTCAAGTTGTTTGTCTATGGCAACTTGGTGTTTGCCTTGTAGAAATTGGCCAACAAAACCTCTATCGACCCAAACATGATCCTGTTTAATGCCTAGTATCATGTCCAACGAACTTGATTGGTAAATTGACTTATTTGTACTTCTGTCATGAACCTATCTTATTGCATTTGACATATTAAGAATTATAGGTCGAAAGGAGTTGTTAATATGTTGGATAGTTATATGTTTGAGTGATCACCAGTCATCTCTTGCTTATATACATTGTTCATGATTGCAAGCTAGTCTTATTATGTATTTACTTTTATGTTTCTTAGCCTAAATAAACATACCTTAATATAATCTTGTTACACATTCTAATCAACAAAATTACTAGTCTATTAATAGTAACAATCTGTGAACTATTGCTTTTAAACACTTGTTAACTTTGCTTTTCACCAATCCTTTGGGACGACCTTGTCTTACCTGTTTGCTAGATTACAATGAGGGTTATAATTTACCCATGTGTTAATAAAAATAAACGGATAAAACTAGTACTATAAATTTAAAGTTTTATTAACACATCAACCGTTCTGAAAGTACATCCATTCCAGACCTAATAGAAGGTCCATACACCCAAAATACATACATTTCAAGATTGAGACAACCCAAATACACCAACAAGTAAACTACTTCCCATCACCCACAACCTAAACTTGCCTACCATAAGTTTTTAACCGAAAAACTACCACAAAAGACTATTTACCTTCAAAAGATGACTATTTACAAAAGCCCTAAACATTAAGAAACTTATTTATACTGCCTAAGCTTCTTCATCATCCTTGACTTGTCAGCGGCACGGTGAACACTTGCCTGGCGCCTTTGAATCAAGAAGCCAATTTCTTCCAAATCCTCCTGCTGCGCTAGCCTAATATGGTCCAAGGGTTCATACACCACCCCATAGTACCCAAACTGTTCAAGCTCCAGTATGATAGCATGCCTGTGCTCAACACGCACCTCTATTGCCTTCTCATCACCCTTGTTGCCTTCTCTCTCTCTCTCTCTCTCTAGCAAACAGAACATGGAGGACCTTATCGATACGAATAGAACCAGTCTAATGTGAGATTTGATCGTAAATTGGTAACATAGACGCAACAAATGTTAAACGAAAATATGGATTGCCAATGCCTATTTTTTAGTTAATGTTGATTTTTGGTATTGTTATTGGTTAATAGTTACATTTGTGATTTGTAATGAAAAAGTTATTAATTTTAAGATTATATTTTATTGGCTCATGACCTCAGTCTCTATGTTTGCCCTCGCCTCTCTCCTTACCTTTAATAATTATTAAAAACGTGAAACTGTTAAAATCATTACTATCAATAATGATTATAAAAAATGAGTAACCGTATCCACCATATTTTCTTGATGTTTTGAATATCTAAAGTGATGATTTTTTTATTTTAGTATACTTTTTTGTTGTTCAATATTTTGTTGTCGATGATGTTTTAAATGAATAGCTTGCATTATACTCATTAATACAAGTAACCGATTAAACTTACCACCATTTTAATAATTTGCTAAAAAATTTAGCATTGAACACCTATAACTAGTAACATTCATATATATTAACGAGGCATTCAGAACCCGTGCTACGCACAGGATTTGAATCTAATTGTTAATCGCGCGTTTTATTTTGTTTTTTTTTTCATTTTTGTTAGTGGATGCTTATTTATAGGTTCGTAGGTTGTAAGAAACGTTAGTTAACCCCAAATCTAACATAATTTTTAAGTATTAATCTCAATATTGACATTATCTACTCACAGTGTAATATTCTAAATACTACCTCAAACTTTTAAATTCACAAATTATAGAAGTTTTTCAACTCACTTTTTTCGAAGCATATGTCTTTGAAATTTTATAAGGTTTTTTTTTAAGCGTAAGGCTTAGAAAATATTAATTTTGCTTATATGGTTTTTGCATGCTAATTTGAAGCATACTTCATTTTTATTATTTGTTATAGTTTAATTTGTGTTAAGTATTTTTGTTTTTAGTTTTGTAAGTTTTTTTTTAACGGATATCAGTTGTAAGTATTCCGCATTTTGTTAGTGATGGGGTTTTTTATTTAAAAGGTAAAGTTTGAGGGTATTTTTGTTGTGTTTGAAAATATATTCTGCATGGGAAGATGAAATTGTGGTTTCAATCATATTTCTACAGTTACAAACATTCATTCCAATTACTCTTTTTATTACAATCATTTATTTTATTTAATTTTTGTTTCTTAAGTGACTATTAATTTGCTTTATACGTTTTCTGTATTCATTATTTATACAGTTTTCTTCCAAATTAGGTTATATCAATTCTTCTTCATACTTTATTTTCCTCCCTTTCATATTCCCTATGGCTTCTTCAATGAACATCAATCAATCTAGCAGAAATGAACCTAACATTACTAAACTAAAGGAAGCATGTGGATCGGCTAACTTGGCTACTTGTTTCAAGTTTTTGTTTAAAAGTGATTTAACCGAAGAGCATGGTTTTCTGATGAGAATGGGAGAAGAGCGTAATCAACTCCGCAGCAAGGCTGAGAAGCTTGAGGCCACCATTAGGGAGACTCGTTTTCGTGGTCCTTTCAATGATAAAGCTGTTGATGCTCTCCGTTGTTTGGAAGAGACCCATGTTAGGTTGCTTGATAGGCTTCAGGTGTTGGATGCTTTGCTTGGTGAAACCCGTGATGGCATTATTGAGAAGGGTGGCCATGTGAAGCTCATGGAGTTTGATGAAAGTTTATCTGATGTTGAATAGAAGATGTTAGATTCATCTTCTTATGGTAGTTTTTGTGTTTTGGGTATTATCAGTGGATTAAGAAGGAGTTGTAGAAAGTTTGATTATGAATGAATGAAATGGAATGAATAATTTTAGTGTTTTATCTAATTTTTTTGTCATGTTTTTATTATTTTTATTTTTTTGTTTTACTTTTATCAGATAAGTTGTTGCATTTCTCTCACACACACATAACTCAACACATACTGAGTTTTTTTTGCGATTTCATTTAGGGTTTTTTTTCCCCTCAAAATTTGTGGTTACTCAAATTTACAACGGCTTAAGTAAATTAAAACGTTTACTCAGTGGAATCAATTGTGAAGAATTGATTCTTTAATTAGGCGATGAAAATTTAGGGTTTTTTTTTCTCTAAAATTAGGGCTTTTCAAATTTACAACTTTTTCATTTAATTAAAACTTATTCTCAGTTTGGTTTATGATTGTTGAATCAATTCTGAAGAATTGATTGTTTAATTATGCGTTTATGTTCAAAAAAAAATTTATGCGTTTAAAATTTAGGGTATTGTTTTTAAAAACTTGGGGCTTTTTACATTTACAACTTTTTCATTTAATTAAAATATATTCCGAGATTGATTTATGAATGTGGATCCAATTTTATGTTTGTTTGATAGAAAATTATTTATTGTTCATATTGTAGGTTTTTGGTGATTGTTTCAGGTACTTTGGTTGTGGATGTCTCTTGCTTTTTGCTGGAATGCGTGCTATGTAAAACCACTTACTCCCTCTCTTAGGTTTTTTTTTAGGTTTTCTTAGAAATTGCATGAGACGAAGTGTAGGTTATGCGATTGTTGGTGTTATTTGGATATTGGTGGATTTTTTGTGATTGAGGAGTAATAAGGGTTGCTTGTTTTTTGTTATTTTGTTATTTGTTTATTTTTGAGTTATTATCATGGATTAGTGTAGTTAATTTGAATGTCTAAGTTTCGATTTATTTCGTTGTATGCTTCCGATACCATGAGGGATATTGTCGTTATCTTTATTCATTGGAATCCCAGCTCCACCTGATGACTCGGTTAGAGTCTCATGAGATGGTGAGCTGCTTGGTCCTATGAGTTGAGTTGCTTGTGTCCTTCTTGGTGTAGCATTCAACGGTTCGACGTGGTTAGCTACCATCTGTCCATTTAATGATTTGCTTACGGTCTTTGATGATGGTGAGCTGCTTGGTTCTGTGATGTGCTATCTCTGTGTGTCTGCAAATATTTTTTTTTTCATATCAGAAAGAGTTGATGGTCACCATAGGATCTTTAGATCTTTTACAAAGGAAATTAAGTGGTTTAAATCCCAATCTTCTTGAAATGCAATTTTTTTTTATCATATCAGATAGAATTCAAAAAAAGTCTTCTTTTGATTTATTATCTTCTTAAAATGCAATATTTTTTTTTATCATATCAGATAGAATTCAAAAAAAGTCTTCTTTTGATTTATTATCATGGATTAGTTGATTAGTGGTTCATGTAAATTACAACTACACTTTCAAGTGGCTAGTTCATAAAAACTTGAATCTGTAAAAGATCACTTCCATGGCATGCTTGTCATGCGTTGAGGGCTACTGTCGTTACCTCTATTCTTTGGACTCCCAGCTTCACCTGACTTTTTTCTTAGGGTCTCAAGAGACGGTGAGCTGATTTGTCCTGTGATGTGGTTTGCTTGTGTGCACATTGGTGTAGCATTCAAAGGTTCGACGTGGTTAGCCGTCATAGGTTTTGTAGAGTTTTGGGTTTTTACATATCTCATAACTATGCAATCTCTTATTTTCTTATGGTCTGCTTTCTGCACACAAATTCATTTTGTTTTGTTTGTGTAGTTTTTTTAGGATTTAGGTCGAAGAATAGCAATATGTAAGCATTACATAACAGTAACAAACTTCTATTTATTTATTTATTTATTTATTTATTATTAATATTGTATATTCTAAGATATCAATATCATTTTCAACTATTCTTGTATATTGTTCACATCACCATAATCTCTATGCATCTCTTGAGAGCCTGAGTTTTTAGTTGGATGTATAGCGTCCAATGGTGTAGCTTCAATTGCTGTTGTTGATTCCAAATTTAAGTTTCTCCTTCTTTTGTGTCTAGCTCTAAAGCTTTTGTCTCTCAACTTTTTGGTGCTTGGTGCAAGTTTGTAATCAGGATTTTCTTCTACTCGTCTCCTCTCTTCTTTCAACCTTGTTATGATTACTTTGGTGTAGTCATCAACCGTTGCACCTCCGTTTTCAGCCTACACGTATTCATTTTGCCAATTGATATACTCGTATTAGAGCTAATATTAGTAAACCATAAATATAAAATCTAAGCTTCATTTGAAATCTGACCTGGAGAGTACTTATTAATAAGTCTAAACTATTCAATTTACGATGTGGCCAACGCATAAAACCCATATTTCTGCAGCATCTTTTCAAAACACTCAAACTAACATTAAGTTCGTTGGCAGCTTGTACAATTGGCAAGTGAAAATACTGGGTAATCTCTTCTTTGCTGCATTCCATTACTTAGAAATTTGGATTATAAATATGTGTTTCTGAAGAAAGAATTTGATGTGAGTGTAGAAAGTATAATGTGTCCTTTTAAAGGTTTAGCAACCAATTGATTTTTCCTGCAGTTACAAAAAAAATATATAACTTCCATTTAATCATAAATTTTATTTATTAGGCATTCCTAAGGTTTTCTATTAAAAAACTCATAATAAATTAGTCACCAATTGGTGTGTGTAGATGATAGGGAAAAGGTGAAGTTTTTTCATATTTTAATAAAAAAATTTACCAATAATAATCTTATACTTTATTAAGCACACCATTGTGATATGTGACAAATAGCACTTTCAAATTTAAATTTTGGATTAGTAACCAATTAGTATCCACATTAGATAACACAAATGGTTAAAAGATGTAATATCTGAATTCTCAGTATATCTTATTCTTACAAAAATGAATGCTTAATAAAATTTGATATCAAGTATTTCAAATGGTAATACAGTTATTAAGATAAGTTGTTGAAAGTTTCTTTGTAAACAATGTTACGGGTTCGATACTTGAATTCACCTTCTTCGTCTCCCACCATTAGTATCTTCAGTCCATCAGGGCTTGTTACTCTAGATGCTGCCACATAAAGTTGCCCGTGACTGAACACGGGATTTGGCAGATAGACACCTACGTGTGTAAGTGACTGCCCTTGACTCTTGTTAATGGTCATTGCGTAACATGGTTTCACTGGAAACTGTCTGCGCTTCATTATGAATGGCCATTGCGTCTGCGTAGAGGTTAGTGTAATTCTTGGAATTAATACGGTCTCCCCAATCTTTGAGCCAGTTAGAATTTTGGCACGTAGGACAAACTGTGCTAGGTCTGTGACGATTAGTCGAGTTCCATTACATAACCCCTGTGCTGGATTAACATTCCGCAAGAGCATAATTGGGAGTTCTCGTTTTAGTTTCAACTCGTGCGGTGGCATTCCTTGGAAATTGAGTGAATTTAAAAACTCCGTCGGGTACAAATTTTGTTGATCCAAATGATCCGTTGATGCTTTACACACCTCATCTGCACTCTTGTAAGTTAGGGTTTCGCCTTTTAACTTATCAAACATGTATGCGTTAATTGCATCAGCGTCATCATTTCTCGGAGTTAGTATTGCTCTTTCTTTGAGATAAGCATCTTCTGTTTGCCTAGTAGTAAAGTCAGGGAAAGTTTCTTTAACTATTTGCTCGATTGGGGAATTCCATGTTTTGATAATAAAATCTTCTGGAATCTCAATCCAAGTTGGTTCATCTTCTTCTTCTTTGTTTTTTGCTGCCAAATTTCCATCGCCCATGTTCAAAACCCATTTGTTGAATTCCTGCTTGTTTGAATCAATTGAACCATCCGGTGAAATTTCATTTACTCTCATGCTGCGTGTGAGTGTGAAAACTTTGCAAGATTTCCACAAATGAGAACGGTTTATGCATGCCTGCACGACTTCTTGCCTTTTGCCTTTTGGGATGACCGGTAGTATTTGTCTGAAGTCACCTCCAAGTAAGAAAGTTAGGCCACCAAAAATTTTGTCTTTTTTTGCTGAGTTGTTGTAGCCCAATATATCTCTTAATGTTCTGTCCAGCGCTTCAAAAGCATACCTTTGAGTCATAGGTGCTTCATCCCATATAATCAATTGAACTTGTTGTAAGAGCTCTGCTAAGTGGGTATTTTGTTTAATCCCACATGTGCTATTTTCCATTAGCTCAAGTGGAATAACAAATCTGCTGTGAGCGGTTCCCTCCAGGAAGGAGTAATGAAGCTATGCCTAATTAAAGAATTTCAGTTAGTTATAGGTCTAATAATATACTCGTAACTTTAAAATTATGTATCAGTTGTTTAGGATTGCTAAAAAGATATACCTGAAGATGCAACGGCTAAAACAATCATCTTTTCTGATCTTAATCTTGAAATTATTGTTTTATATAAGAACGTCTTTCCTGTACCTCCGGGTCCATAAACAAAGTAAAACTCGCCTTTTTTTGAATGGACCGATTCAATGACCTGCTCGTATATTAATCTTTGTTCGATGTTTAACAACGAATGGAGTTGGTCGTGTTCAATCTTACTTAGTTTTGCATCAAAGTCGAGTGCTTCTCTAATCAAACGATTATCCAAATTCGTTAGCAGGCTTGGATCAGGTTGTGGAAGATCAGGGAAATCTGCTAAGTTTCTTCCATTTCTATTTAACAACTGCTGGATTTCTATCAAGCAGTAGTTTTTAATTTGTTCCTCCGTCAACTCCAACTCAGGGTAGTTGAAAACTTTCCGCTTGTTGTGTAAAATATCTTCTGACAAAACCTCCCAGTTTTCTTCCCATAGTTGCAACGGCTTACTAACATCACAGAACAACAAAATTGTGACAAACAGGTCTCGTAGCTTAGGCCCCAATGCCCAAAAGCTTGCCTCGATTATAGCTAGTGTCCATTCCTTATCATCATTGAGAAGGCCGTATGCAAAACATGCTTCTTTAAAAGTTGCATAGACTTTTTTGTTAACTGTCATCAACTTTTTGAAAGATGTAGGCCCCCTCACCACATTTAGTAACATTCTGAGATAGTAGCGCTCTCCAGAAGCCGGGCTTGAGTAAAATATCCGACCTATGCTTTTTTGTTGTTTCCGAAGTTTCCATTTTTTTTCCTTTTCATGCCACACATAGTGTTTTGGTATTTCAGCATAGGTGAGTTTTCTAGCTTGTGTATCCACTTTGTTTAGCTCAAACCACTCTGTAAACATCGTTTTCTTGATACCTTCCCTGTGAAGTAGTGCTGGCAAACTCTCTGAATCACGTAATGTGATTGCGTTTTGATTTTCTAAGTGGAAGTTTAGTTTCATGACTGATGGATAGGAGTAATGGATATCGAAAGATAAGAGGCGCCACACTGCTTCACATGGTGCTAAGTAACGACAATTTAAATAGTTTGTGATCTCATCAACTTCAGCGATTCTTTGTCCCACACCATCATTGTTTGTCACGACATTTTCTTGCACAACAATAGTTGCTCTATCTGGCCCTTTGTTTAAATACTTGAATAAGTATTTTATTGCTTTAGATCTGTTACACCACTCTACGTTGATGTGTGCCTGATATTTCAACAATAGATATCGATTGTAAGGTACTACATTTCTGTTATCATATGTAGATTTGCCTTTCAAAGCAAATACTTTTGTATCTCTTCGTCTATAAACAGGGTATCCATCTTCATCAACCATTGTTTCTGCATAGAAAGATTTCGGATAACGTTTTGTACATTTTCCTTCAATCGTGCATGGAGCATATTTTGCATCCTTACCACAGGGACCATGCAGCATATACTCTGAGACAACTTTGTATCCTTCTGGATCGTTTGTTGGACATGGCAACTCTGCAGATATCATATTATCTAACTGATTTGCCGTTTTGCATTTGCAATGGTCTTCAAGCCATAGGAGTATATGTGCATGCGGTAGCCCTCGCTTTTGAAATTCAATTACATACACAACTGCAAGTATATATTTTAATAAAATTTAGGTTTCATAACAGATACAATAAGAAAGTGCAAATAATTATTATATGATAGGTTAGTAGCTACCTGCACGGCTCGGACCAAAGATTTGGTTCTTTGTAAGATCATTCAATAGGTTAGTTAGCTTCATTTTGAAAACACGTGTCCCTATTTCCGGCCGATCATGTGATTTCTGGCCTGGAATAAATGCTAGCATTTCATCAATTTCCGGCCATTTTGGATTGGAGGTGAATGTGATAAATAAATCTGGATTCCCATATACCCGACATAAAGCCATTGCATCTTGGTAGTTTTGCATCATATAACGTGGGCCGCCAATAAAACTTGAGGGTAACACTATCCGTTTCCCAAGGCCTGCTGCATCAGTGTCACCCCTTGTAACTGCATCCTGTAAATTATGATAGAGATCTACACGTAGAGTGTCTTGGTTGTGCCTGTTCCATTTTAATCTTTGTTCCTCAACTGTTGCGTATGCATCAACCAAAAATTGCTGGATTAGCCGGCCTCCTTTCACTAAAGTATTACCTTGGTTCATTCGATTATGTATAACATAAGCGTAATACTCCTTCATCGATACATAGCCACGTTGAGTTTTCCTGCTACCACTATTTGTATGATATGGTATCTTGTCATGATACCCATCTTCTCCATACGGGAACAATAATGGATATTGCAATGCCATGTATGATGGATGCAATTCTGATATTCGGTTAGGACCTGTTTCTTTGAAATTAACAATGATATCTTTTGTAGGAATTCCATCTCCAAAAACATTTGTTATCAAAGCTGCCTGTTAGGTCACCATTTTAGTAAACACAAGTATTCAAATGAAAGAAATGAGATGAGAAATAGACTTGGTTGATTAAGATCAATATGAAAGATGAAAGAACAAGAGTTTCCTTAATATATGAAATTAACCAACAAAATAAAAGAGTTACATAGTGTCCTATTTATAGGAGACGGATAGGGCAACACTCCCTTCCTTCCCTATCATCTATGTCGTGGGCTTTAAAGGCCCATTGGACACTTATTGGACTCGTCTTATAACCATACGAGTATTAAGCTAAAACGTAAATAAAAGTGATAATACTAGCAACCTATTACATTTATTGAAATGACCGAGACTTGACTGAATAGTTGAAAACTATGATCCTAACAATCTCCCCCTAAGGGTCGGTCATGAAGATTTGTTAATGGATAGAAATTTGTCACGGTCATCAAGGTTGCTTTGAGACGTCTTTTGTTCTTCAAACTGTGAATGTTAACTTTGAATGCCACACATAGTGTTTTGGTATTTCAGCATATGTGAGTTTTCTAGCTTGTGTATCCACTTTGTTTAGCTCAAACCACTCTGTAAACATCGTTTTCTTGATACCTTCCCTGTGAAGTAGTGCTGGCAAACTCTCCGAATCACGTAATGTGATTGCATTTTGATTTTCTAAGTGGAAGTTTAGTTTCATGACTGATGGATAGGAGTAATGGATATCGAAAGATAAGAGGCGCCACACTACTTCACATGGTGCTAAGTAACGACAATTTAAATAGTTTGTGATCTCATCAACTTCAGCGATTCTTTGTCCCACACCATCATTGTTTGTCACGACATTTTCTTGCACAACAATAGTTGCTCTATCTGGCCCTTTGTTCAAATACTTTAATAAGTATTTTATTGCTTTAGATATGTTACACCACTCTATGTTGATGCGTGCCTGATATTTCAACAATAGATATCGATTGTAAGGTACTACATTTCTGTTATCATATGTAGATTTGCCTTTCAAAGCAAATACTTTTGTATCTCTTTGTCTATAAACAGGGTAACCATCTTCATCAACCATTGTTTCTGCATAGAAAGATTTC